>PVHP010002260.1:0-92527 GCA_004024765.1 Zapus hudsonius | reverse complement strand
AAGACCCCTAAGCTCACAACATTAAAGCAGCCTTAATACTCACCCACCACGACTCAGGGAACTGAGCAGAAGAGGGGGTGGAAAGATTGTGAGAGCCGTGGTGTGGGAGACTGTCCAGAGGCATGGCACCCCTCAGTAACAACACCCTTGGGCCAGGAGAACCGGGCTGAGTACTAGGCTATCCATGGTCCCCTGCCACAAGGACTGATCCCCACGGCCCACGGGGGAGGATATCCAGCTGATTGGGGATGGGGAGGGGGGGGCAATGAGGAATTGGGGATAACAACTCATTGTTGGCCCACTAAACAATGTAACTCATTATGGACAATAAAAAAAATAATGTAACTCATTATGGACAATAAATATATATTTAAAAAAAGTAAGGTCTCCTTAGGTAGCCCAATCTGGAGTTAGACTAGTGATCCTCCTGCGTCAGCCTTCTATTGCTGGAATTTCCAATCCTCTGCCATGCCCAAATTCATCACACACATTTAATTTGTGAGGGTTTAATCAAAAACTGCCGGAGTCACAGCTTCCTAAGCCGTGTGACGTTGGCTAGTCACTTCACTTCTCTGTGCTTCCCGTGCCATGGAAAGAAGAGCAAGAAAGTAATCCATGTTGGATTGCTCGATGCAGGACAGCGCGGGCCCTGGTTGGGACTGCCTGGGGCCAGCTTTGCCCTGGCTCCCACACAGGTAGGCTGGACTCGAATCTTCAGGGTCTCTGGCCCAGGGGGGCAAGTCCACAGCATCATGTCTTGATTTTCAAGTTTTTATTTTTTATATTCTAGTCCAGACATGCTTCTGTCATGGAAATTTGGAATTCTGGGATAAGAAAATGTTCTGGCCATATGAACCAGTGTGGGGAGGGGTTTTGGAAGCCCAGAGAAACCTGCAACCACCAGTTAGAAAACTGGCCCATTCATTCATTCATTCAGTCAGTAAACATTTCACATGGCTATCTGCAGGGTCTCTGTGACAGGCGCTGGCCTAAGAAGCCAGTCCAGATCCATCCACCCTATTAAATAGAAGCCTTTTGACAGACCGTTAGGATGCACTTGGACCTCACTCTCAAGCCACCTAGCTCAGGGGGTGCTGATCCCACCCACTCCCACCACTTAGGGTTATATGACTCCATTAAGCTAAGAGGCACAGTGATGATTGGTTCAGGGATGGGCACACGGCTCAAGCCCAGCAAATCAGAAGAGTTCCTGGATTTTAGCTCATATGTGAAGGAAAAGCCAGTATCCCCACTGAAGCTAGGAGGCCAGGGCCAAATTGAAGGCTCTAGGAGACATCCTTGCCAATAGGGACCTAAATCCAATCAATCAGGACCTAAACCTAATGTGGAGGAAACCAGAAGGGAAAAGGGAGAGAGGGTGGGGGGATATGAATGAGTTTATTGTTTTACAAGCCCCTTGATCATGCTGTGTCTGAAGCTATCTTCCTCAGACTTCCAGCTCTGTGAGTCAGTCAGTCCCCCTTTTAATTTGATCCAATTTCAGCTAGCTGTCCTGTCATTTGCATCGCAAAGGCTCCTGACTCATCTACGCATCTTCCAGGCAAGGAGGCTGCCTTACTGGAACTCCTCACCACAGAAATGAATTTGTTTGCAGCAGAAGCTTGCTGTGAAAAGCCAGATTCATATTCTTAGACATGACAGTTGCTTTCTGGCCTCTGGGAGAATCTCAGGATGGTGCCAGAAAAGCTCCAGCCCTCTTCCCTCTGGAAGGGTTCGCCCATGCGTTGGACCGTCTCTTTCCAGGTGTCCCATTGTTGTTGCTGTGACTTTGGATAAGTCATGGAACCCCTCCAAGCCTTACTTTCCTCATTATAAAATGGGTCTATTATTAAGGCATAAAGTTTACGGGAGAGTTACTAAGACAGTGTAATTTAAACAAAGGGAAAATACAGGCAGACAGTAAGTACTCAATAAAGCAGTCATTCATAACCATCATTGGACAAAGGACCTACTATGTGTTCAACATTCAGCAAGGATCTTTTGGAGGTATGCCGGAAGTCAGCCAGCCCTCCCCATCCCCCCTCCAGGCTATCTGAGGACTCAATTTAGCCTTTCAAGTGTCCAAATTTAAAGCCATAGTCAACAAGCAGAGGAGACATCCCTACACAGACAGAGCACACTTGTACTAGTAATGGTGAGCATTTATTTGGCACTTGCTGTGTACCAGGTTTGGGGGGTTGTGATGCTTCACACATGCATGCCAGCTTGTATGGCATCCCACGGCCCTCGGGTGGCTGTCACATTGGGTAATTTGCAGATGAGAACACAGAGACATGAAGCCATTTGTCCAATGTTATACTGGTGAGACTTCAGACCACTGAACTCCAAACCCATATTACTAAGACCTCTGTAGCTGCTTTTAAAAAATATCAAGGAAGGTCACAATAGTAGCAGTTACTAAAGTCACATGGCCGTGGGCACAGATCAAAGTTCTAACAAGGACAAGAAAAGACAAGCTGGTGTGGTGGTACTTGACTGTAACCTAGAACTCTGGAGGCTGAGGCAGAAAGATTTTGAGTTTGAGACCAGCCAGGGTTACATGGTAATATGCTATCTCAAAAAAAGAAAGAAAAAGAAAAGGAAAACTAAAAGAGAAGGAAAAAGGGAAGGGGGAAGGAGGGAAGGGAGGGAGGGAGGGAGGAAAGGAAAGGAAAGGAAAGGAAAGGAAAGGAAAGGAAAGGAAAGGAAAGGAAAGGAAAGGAAAGGAAAGGAAAGGAAAGGAAAGGAAAGGAAAGGAAAGGAAAGGAAAGGAAAGGAAAGGAAGTTGACTGGTTAGATAGATGATGGAGGAGGGAGGGAAAGGAAGGAAGAAGGGTGGAGAGATGGCTCAGGGGCTAAGAATGGTTGCCACTTAAGCGTAAAGGCCTCTCTAGGCCGGAGATCACTGGCCAAGTTTGACTCCCCAGAACCCATGTAAAAAGCTGGGCATGGCCAAGCACATGGGTAACCTCAGCCCTCAGTGGTTCGCAGAGACCCAAGAATTACTGGGACTCACTGACCTACCACAGTTCCAGGTTGAAGACGAGATCCCATGTCAAGGCTGTACCTGCCGAGGGATGAGAGAAGGATGCCAAGAGTTCTCCTCCAGCCTCCACACACACGCACACACACACACATATCACACATACACACCACATCACATACACACCATGTCACACATACACACATATTCAAAAAAAGACAGGAAGAAAGGAGAGAAAGAAGAAAAGAGTAGGAAGGGAGGGGGAAGGAGAGAGGAGAAGGAAAGGAGGAAAAAGGAAAGGCAGGAGGAGGGAGGGAGGAAGGGAAGAAGGGAGAAAAGAAAGAAGGAAAGGAGGAAGGAAGGAAGGAAGGAAGGAAGGAAGGAAGGAAGGAAGGAAGGAAGGAAGGAAGGAAGGAAGGAAGGAAGGAAGGAAGATGCAGTCAGCTGCTGACGCTTCACCCCCAGGGGTTGAATGCTTGCTCTGTGAGGATGGCCAGGACCCAGCAAAGGGCTCCAGAAATGGAGGCAGCAGCTGCTGAGGAACAAGGTGGGGAGAGCTCCAGGTAGCTGGTGGCACCAGGGACTCTTCCTGCTGACCAGGCTCCCCAAGCCTCTCCCAGACCCCAACAGCTGCTTCAGTAGAAAGCTGCCTGGTGGCCACAGGCAACCTACAAAACAGGCTCATGACCCAGGGGTGAAAGGTTTGCCTGCAGCCCTTGGCCTCCTGCCTCACCATCTGTCTCGCCACCTGGAATGCCATTCTGGCTTCTCCCTTTGGGCGCAGACAGAGGAACAGCTACAGAATAAGCAGTGTCCTCTCTTTCAAAGGCCTCGGCAGGCTGGTGGTGAGTGCCTGGCTGGGCTATAGGCACACCCTCAGTAAGTTGTTACCCTGCCACTTGTGCAGAGTGGGCACCTGCCCCTCAGAGGAACTGGAGGGACTGGTAGGATGTCTTTGTCACCCCGGGGTCTAGCAGGGGTCAGGCTTGCCCGTGGCTCAACCATCCAAGTGTGGTTACTCAGAGCAGCTTCCTCAGTCTTCTGGGGGCTCAGTTTCTAAATCCGTAAGATAGGGGTGATGACATCTCCCCTGACAGGGTCACTGCGAGGAGTCGCATGCACCATGGTGCATGTACAGCCTCCACAGGCTCTACTTAGAGATGTAGGTAAGTAAAGGTTATAGGCTTGAACTGGAGGGATGGTTCAGCAGTGGTTAAGGAGCTTGCCTGCAAAGCCTAATGGCCCGGGTTTGATGCTCCAGTACCTATGAGGCCACCCTGAGACTAAATAGTGAATTCCAGGTCAATCTAGGCTAGAGCAAGACCATACATTGAAAAACAAAAAAACAAAGAAGAAAGAAAGAAAGAAAGAAAGAAAGAAAGAAAGAAAGAAAGAAAGAAAGAAAGAAAGAAAGAAAGAAAGAAAGAAAGAAAGAAGATAGAGGGAGGGAGGAAAGGGAGAGAGGGAAAGAGGGAAGGACAGAGTAAGGAAGTAAGGAAGGAAAGAAGGAGGGAGGGAGGGATGGAGGAAAGGGGGAAAGGAAGAAGGAAGGGAGAGATGAAGGAAGGGAGGAAAGGAGGGGGAAGGAAGGAGGAGGAAAAGAAAGGGGAGGGAAGAAAGGAAGGAGGAAGGAAGGAAGGAAGGAAGGAAGGAAGGAAGGAAGGAAGGAAGGAAGGAAGGAAGGAAGGAAGGAAGGAAGGAAAAGGCTCCATGTCCTCTACTGCTGTGACCTGGGACAAGTGGTTTCCCCTCTGTACCTCAGTTTCCTCATTCCTGTCATGGAGGTACTCATGGCCCCTACCTCTGGCTTCTCCTAAAGATTAGACGAACTGTTCTAAAGCCCTTAGGCTTGGCAGGTAGTGAATAGGTGACAGACATTAGCTCTCAAAGTGACAGAATGCTGTCAGTCAGGGTTTATTACTGGATCTTTCTTCTGCGCTTGTGTATGTGTGTATAGTGCACATATGTGTGTATGGTGTGTGTGTGTATAGTGTGTATATGGTGTACATGTGTGTATGGTGTGTGTGTTTATGGCATGTGTATGTGTGTGGGTGCCTATGTACGTACATGTGGGTGCACACTTGCACGGAGGCCAGAAGGCAGCCTCAGTTGAGATCCCTCAGGTATACTGTCCACCTCTTTTGGAGACAGGGTTGCTCATTGGCCTGGAACTCATCAATTAGGCTAGCTGAGCTGGCCAGTGAGCTCCAGGAATGCTCCTGTCTCTACCTCCCCAGCACTGGGATTATGGGGAGACATGCCATTATGATGTGGGTGTCAGGATCCTGAACTCAGGTCATCATGCATGGACAGCAAGCATCTCCCCAGGCCCTGTTGCTGGGTTTTTACTACTGACATTCCTCCTGGTATTTAAGCTCCCATATCACAAAGGGGACAGAGGACAATCTAGGAAAGATACTGTGTGATGCCAAGAGGACCGTGGAAGGGAAAAGACAGGGAATGGGGGAGGGGACTATTGACATTCAGGAACTTTTTTGTGTAGTTTTTGGGTAGATGACCCCAACTCCCAAAGGGAACATCTTGGATCCCCCTGTGTAGTCAGCTTTCTGGTTGCTGCGCAGAGAGAACCCAAGCAAAAGCGGGTTGTTGAGGAATGGGTTTATTAGGCTTACAGACTCAAGGGGAGACTCCATCCTGGCAGGGAAAATGATGGCATGAGCAGAGGGGTGGACATCACCTCTGCCACAGCACTGCAAACAATGGCAGGAAGGTGTGCCAAACACTGGTAAGAGGAAGCTGGCTTATAACCCCCATAAGCCCACCCCCAACAACACAGCTCTAGCGAGGTTCTAATTCCCGAATTGCCATCAGCTGAGGATCGATCATTCAGAAAACATTCATTTGTTTGTGGGGGACATCTGAATCAAACCATGACACCCCCAAAATCAGTTCTATAACTTTGAAAATGGCTCAGCAGTTAAAGGTGCTTGCCTGCCTGCTTACAAAGCCTGCCTGCCCAGGTTCAATTCCCCAGTACCTATGTAAAGCCAGATGCACAAAGTGGCATCTGGAGTTCATTGGAACCGGCAAAGGCCCTGGCATGCCCTCTCTCTCTCTCTCTCTCTCTCTCTCTCCTTGCAAATAATTTAAAAAATAGATTTTTTTTATTTAAGAAAGATTCAACTTGCCCAGAGGCTAAACTGAAGAGGAAACACATGCTCACCGTGGAGGGGACTCTCTGGTCTGTACCCCATCTCTTATACTAGTTGTGTGACTTCAGGCAAAGCAAGCCAGTTAACCTCACCAAGCTGGTTCTGTTCTTGGTACAATGAGGGTCCTGCCAGCTGCCATCGTCCCTGGTTCCCAGCCAGGGTCCACTCTCCTTCTCCCAGGGTGGGAAGTTCCTGCAGCTGGAAGGGAGTCCTGTTACAGTGGGTACAGTGCACAGGACACCCCCACAATGAAGACCAGTCTCCCCAGCCATCAATAGTGTCTGTAGACATCCTGATGTGGAGGATGACTTCAGCTCAGTGAATGCTTGTGTTTGTTGAATGACTAAACAAACTTCTCCTTGCACACAGAGAATGCCTGTACCTTACAGCCTCTTCATGAGAGTCAATGAGAAAAACATACCAAAGTGCCCACA
Organism: Zapus hudsonius; assembly: GCA_004024765.1. NCBI lineage: Eukaryota > Metazoa > Chordata > Mammalia > Rodentia > Dipodidae > Zapus > Zapus hudsonius. The sequence goes on along the minus strand of PVHP010002260.1, from coordinate 85,937 downwards.
GGTGTGGTTCTTTCTGGGACCCAGGAACTATTATTGGCTATTATAGACTGGGGACAACAAGGGCTTGAGAGAGGCAGGTCAGAGCTGGAATTTGGGCAGGAAGCTTTACCCGGGAGGCCCGATCTGCGCTCAGCCTGTACTGATTCCAGCTCAAACCTCGAGAGCTCTCTGAAGGTTGTTGGCTGTGGCACATGCCCAGAGGAGCAGGGTGGCTGTGAAGTACAGGAAAGGAGGCTAGAATGCACTTGCCTGCTGAGCTCCTTCCTTCTAAGGGAAACAAACCATGGTCAAGGCCTCCTTAGGGGCCTAATTCATCCCAGCCCTGCTGGGTAGAATCCTCCCCACTGGGAGCCCTCTGCACACTCTCCTGGTCTCTCTGGTTCTTGCTGTCTCGCTTTCCCTGTCTCATTCTTTGGGAGTGGGGCATCTTTTCTTCCTGGCACAGGAAGCTGACCAGAGATAGGTGGGGTGTGAGCTCCAGAGAGCTCCCAAGGGGGCTGACCTCTTCCTCCTCTTTCTCTTTCTTCATCTTTTCTCCCCCTCCTCTTCCTTTCTCGTCCTCATCCATCTTCCTTCCTCCTCTGTCTCTTTTCTCCCCGCCCCCCGCCATGTGCCCTTTCAGCTGGTTTTAGAGCCATGGAATGACTGTGACAGAGGGAACTAGCTTCCTCCTGAGAAAGGGGAGGCTCTACAGCTCTGATCAGAAAGGGGTCTATCTCAACACTCTGGTGCAAAGGTCCTTTTTGTGATGAGGACATTTGCTCTAGCTCTGACATCAAGGGTTAGGGGTGGGGACAAGATGGCTTTTGATAAGGGCTGCCCTGGCATTGGGATAGCTCAGTCTCAACTTCCTGCTTGGGGGGGTCGGGGGAAGAGGGAAGCCATACACAGGGATGCACCCATACTATGTAGTGATAATGCTAACCCGCAGGGCACTGGATGGCCTTGGCACCTTCATCTCAGAGCTGGAAGGAAGGACACGTGTCCTCATGTGTTCCTGAAGGTTCTATAACCTCTTTGCTCCTCCTGGTGGGACCTGGCATGTACTGAGCATTCCCGAACTGCCTGCTAGGCTGTGTGTGATGTTATCCAAGCTGCTCCATCACCTTGGGTCCTTTAGAACGAGCACAGCCCCCCAGTTAGCGGCCGGAAGGTCCCCCTTCCCTGGTGGCCTGGACTTTCGCTTCCTACTGTGCCTAGACAGTGGTGCCTGGGGGTTCCTAAGAGCTCTTTAGGACTTGGTGACATGGAGCCAGGGTGGCTGGGTGCTGGGGATGAGCTAACTCAAGTTCCCCGTTTTATTTATGTATTTGTGCGTGTGTTCTCTCATCACTGCAAATGAATGCCAGTCCAGCTTTGCATGGGTGGCCTAGTAATTGAATCTTTGGCCAATAGGCTTTGAAAGCAAGTGCCTTTAACCACTGAGCCACTTCCCCAGCCCCGGGCTCCCTGTTTTTAATTAACTCTGAGCCACCTAGGAAAGTTGAACAGCCTCAGTGGTCCTGTCCCATGAAGGGGACCTATTTTTTCAGCTACCTACTGCATTGCACAGGGACACTGGTGCTGTTGGCCTAGGCTCAGGCCTGCAGAGCACAGGCCTGCTGAGAGCTAGGGACCATCCTCTGACTTGGAAAGCTCACTGGTGGTCAGTTGGGCAGTTGCTGATTTCAGAAAGGGTCTGCTCCTCACCTCTGCAGCCTACAGGACCTGCGGAGCTTGCTGCAGCGAGGGATCGAGGGACCAAGTCACTGCCTCATCTGCCTTGTCAGCCTGTACAGCAATCTTTGACACCACAGGACTGCGCTCTGCTAGCCCTGTGGACCCTTATGAGGTCTCTGGTGCGGAGGAGAAGGTACTAGAACAATCGACTTGGAGCATCAGCTGTTGACTCTAGGGCCTAAGGAGGTTCCAAGATGCAGAAGACACTGAGCTGGCATTCTGTGGCCTCCAGCTTGGCACGCAGTATATCCAGGGATATGCGTGCCTGGGGTTAGATCACCATGAATACCAAGCAGGCTTGGCACCTTGGAGGGCCCCACCATCTAGTGGGTGGTAGCATCTCATGCCAACCCAGGCTGTCTTCCCCTAGTGCCTGCATGCCCTTGAACTTCCTCCCTCCCCCCCCAACAACCCCCTGTCTCGTGTGCCCCACAGAACTACTGCCAAGCCCGACCTCCCAGGTCTCAGCTGAAAGCCTTGGGCGGTCCCACCGTGGAGATGGCGTGTGGCGCTTTGTGCTTTACTACTGTTGACTGTTCTTGTTATTTTAACATTTATGGGGTGCGTCTTAGCTGTGAACTCGGTTCTTCAGCGTCATGTGGTCAGGGCCTCTCCAGGGAGCAGGGCCAAGGGTTACTTTCATACTTTTTTTGGCTTTTGCCCTATTTACTTTTTTTTAAAAATATCATTCTGCTGGGGGCTTTCTTTTGTTCCTGAGGCTTTTGTGAGCATGGCCCGGGGCCCACCCAGAGCTCCCAAGCACCATTCTCTGAACGTGTGCCTGAGTGCCCGGGGAAATGTGGAGTCCTGGGGCCAGCAAACATGTTCTAGAAAGGGTCAGAGAGCAAAGAGGCCAGGATCCCTGGGGTAGCCACTTAACTCCTGTCATTGCATTTCGGTGTCCAAGCAGCCACGAACAATACAGTAACAAATAAAACTTTATTTATGAAGATGGAGCCAATACTGAGCCCAGAGGTCATGGCTTACAAGCTCTAGTGTAGCTAGATGGTGGTCTTTGTTCTAATGGGAGTGTGTGTGTGTGTGTGTGTGTGTGTGTGTGTGTGTGATTGACCTCAGGGTCTTCCTTGACTGTTTTTCTCTTTATTTTACTGACGGATTTTTACTTGAGCTCAGAGCTCACTAATTGAGCTAGCCAGCTTGGGATCCCCTGTCTCTGCCCAGCTTGCCTCGGGGATCCCCTGTCTCTGTCTCTCAAGTGAACGTTGGGATAATAGGTAGCTGCTATGCTCACCTGGTATTTACGTGGATACCGGGGACCTGAACCCCATTCCTCGTGCTTGCACAGCAAGTGCTTTGCTCACTGAGCCACCTCCCCAGCCCCAAGAATGTCTCTCTAATCCTTCCATACTGAACCCCACAGTTCAATTCGGGCCACTTGTCCATTGTAAAAATAAAGTTTTATTGGTACATATCCATGCACACTCACTTCTGGATTGTTTCTACAATGAAATGACGGACACTTCTTGGCTCCCAGAAGCCTAGATTATTTACCATCGAGCCTTCACAGAGCATGTCTCTGGCTCCTGCCCTAGAGGTAAGGAGAGTGGTCCACTCACAAGCACCCTTTTTTTTCACACCCAGAAGCACACTAAAACAGGCCGCTCCTCAATCTGGTCTAGTCACTTGAATACTTTTGGATGTTATCTAAGTTTTCCCCAAAGTACTAGAGCAAGTGTTTTGAATTTTTGGCTGTAATCCTCAGTGAGTAACTTATATAATATCTCACCTCTATAACCAGGTAGGGAAACCCCTCATACATACAGATGTCTGCCACCCCAACATGTAGAAAACTAAAAGTCTCAAGAAACAATACTGAGGACTGGGTAGATTGCTCAGGGGTTAAAGGTGTTTGCTTTCAAAGCCTACTGGCCTGGGTTTAGTTCTTCTGGACCCACGTAAAGCCAGATGCACAAAGTGGTGCATGTGTCTGGAGTTCATTTGCAGTGGCTAGAGGCCCTGGCATGTCTGTGTTTGTTCTCTCTCTCTCTCTCCCACTCAAATATATTTTTAAAGTCGTGTTGTCTTAGCGTATCCCAGAAGGTGGCATGCTTTTTCTGTAAAGGGCCCATATGCTAAATGAGATTGGTTTTGTGGCCCTACATCTTGTCACAAGTACCTAGGGCTACTGTTCTGCAGAAATTCCACCACAGTATACATAGAAACAACTAGGCATGGCTGTGTTCCAATAAAACTTTATTTATAAAAGTAAGAAACAAGTGACTAGGTTAATTGAGGTTAATTGAGGAAGACACTCTAACAATGGGGATTCCAGACTCATTAAAAAGGAGAAAGCAGCTGGGTGTGGTGACATGCCATATTTCAAGCACTCCGGAGAGAGGCAGGAGTGAGTTCCAAGTCAGCCTGGGTTAGAGTGAGACCCTACCTCAAAAAACAAGCAAAAGAAAAAGGAGAAGAAGGAGAAAGCTAGCTGAGCATCAGCTGTCATCATTCCTTGATTCCTGATTGTGGGTGCTCCTTGATTGTGGGTGCATTGTGACCAGCTACCTCCTGCCGCTCCACCCAGCCCACCTTGAAGGGCTGTATCCCCTAGAACTGTGAGCTAAAATAAACCTTTTCTCTCTTAAGTTACTTCTCATCAGGTATTTCATCACAGCAATGAGAAAGGGAATCAATACAGGGCATTTAGTGCTTTAGCGCTGTCCTGTTAAGTGTGAGACTCATTTGGCCCAAACTCATTCTCCTGACGAAGGCTTTCAGTTACACAGGACAGCAAACCCGAATCAGATGGTTTATCCAGTGAGGGGAACACATGGGCTCAGGGAGCTGAGAGTCTGGGGTTAGGCACAATTTCAGGTATAGCTGGATCAGGGCTCAGGTGACGCATGGAGGACTCCCTGCTTACTGACTGTTGACCTCATTCTAGACTCAGGCTTCACCATAAAAGAACCCAAAGAACCCTCTAGTCCTGATATTCTAAGATTCTGAGGCTCTTAGTGCCCAGCTGTCTGGAGATCTCAAGGCTGAACTCTGAGTTTTGAAAACTGCATTCAGCTGTAATGCTAGACTGTCAGAAGCTCACCCTGCAGTATATATTCTCAGCTTTGTCTCTGGGCCTTCCTAGGCTGAGAAGCCAGAGGTTAGCAAGGATGTTTCCAGACTCCCTTGCAGCTAGGATTCTTCTTTAAATAAACTTATTTATTGTTAATAATTAGATACATTGTATGAGCAAGTGTTATAGTGTTATACCCCCATTTCCCTCCTCCCTGACCCCCACCCATGGGACTGCTGGACCAGACCATGGGGTTATGGAATGTACAAGAAGTAGCCAGCTTTTTTCTTTGTGTGTTGTTGTTAAGGGGGGCAATGTCTCTGGATATTCTCCCCACCATGGCTCTTACAATCTCTCTGCCCCCTCTTCTGCTAAATTCCCTGAGTCCTGGTAGGTGAGTTTTAAGTTTGTTTTACTGTGGAAGTTTTAAAAGCCTCTGGATTTCTGCTTTGGACTGTGTTGGGTATCCTCAGTGTCTCTCCATTATCCTTTCATAGGTTCTCTGACTTGCTGTGGAGGTAGCTCTCTTGCTCATCTCGTCACTTCCTCAAAGGTTTCATTTGAGCCCTAGATGATGAGTTAGGAGTGGTTCATCTCCTGCCTGGGTGTCAGCCATCATCCCATGTCTTGTTGGTGGAATTGGGTTGTCCTCAACTCTCTCACTCCCTTCTGAAAAAAAACAGAATCTCCAACAGAGAATGAGATCAGTATAGGTTAAATGAGACAAACATTGTTAATTTTGTGAGATTCTAATGGGTGTAGCCTCTCGGTAGATCTCTGGTTAGTGGGAGTTTCCCCTTGGAGCCCAGTTAGGTTTCTTAAAGCAGGTGCATTCCTGTGAGATTAGAGAGAAGGAAGCTTCCCATGCCCTTCCTCTGATGTGCTGGTGGATCCCAGCTCTGAGATGGTCTAGAGGACTATGATTTGCTATGCAGCCACCAGCTTTGTGGGCAAGGGAAAGAGGCATGGCATTTCTGTATGGCTTCCCTGGCATCTGAGCCCAAGATAAGGATTCACATGCAAAGTGGCCCATTTAAGAGGTGACTCTTGAGAACAAAGATGCAAGAAGGAAAGGGAAGGCAGTCATAAGCGATGTGTAATCAAGCAGATAGCTCTTGGGGCATCCCAGACTTACCCCTGTTGGAGACCATCTTATAGGATATGCTCAGGAGTTTTCCATCCCTGGAAGTGAGGGAACCCATGTACATAGGATGTGCCATTAAGCAAAGAAGTGCGCCTTCTGGCATTTAGAATTTGGATGACTGGTTTGCATGGAGATTTGCAAGGAATGGGCAGGCTGCCACAGCAGCTGCTGATGGGCCGCAGAATACCCTTCCTGCTATGAATCTTCTGACAAGTGCAAGGTGGTCCATCATAGGGGCACGGCTCCAGCTCCTACAGCACGTGGCTGTCCTCTTCCCACCTATATGACAGTCCACGTTTACCCAGGTGTCTGTGCCTCAGCCTCCCCTGTAAGTCCCCTAGAAATCCCTTCATCTTCCTCGTCTTTACCTTTTACAGCAGCCCTGGAAGGTCTTGCTCTCTGCAGCTAACCTCAGGGCTGCCACCGGTTCAAATCTGCATTCATGTCTGTTGGACCATCTGAAGCATTCTTGTCCCTTGGGGTTAGAGACACATCCTCCCAGGAGGCCAGCACACCAGGCATGTCCATATTAGCCATCGATGGGGAACTTACTGCCTCAGGGATGGGGGCTCCTCTCCTTGCCTCAGCTCCTCTTCTAAGGAACTGTGGGATCTTGTGCAGGCAGTGACCCCTCTCTGGACTTGAGGTTAGTGCCCTGTGGTTCGGAGGGAGGGCTTGAGGGCAAGGGAGTGGGCTTCAGGAGGAGTGGGGCCTGGCTTAGCCTCCCCTGCCTCCGCAAGAGGTGTCCAGGGAGAGGTCTGCAAGCAGCAGTCTTTGGAGAGTCCCTGTCCTGCCACCTCCTGGCATTGTGACTTACATTTCTTTTCTCCCCACTTCTTTTCTCTTGAATATTTATTGAGTACCTACTGAATGCCAAGAATTACTATTCGTGCCAAAACCCAGTAAGTCTTGGTCTTCATGGGTCTTCCCTTCTAGAAAGGAAAGATAGCGAAGAAACCGTAAGCCATGGCTTGTCTCATGGGTCAGAGTGCGGGAAATGCCATGAAGGGTAAGGCAGGGCAGGGGTTAGGGAGTGGGTGATGTCTTTCAGATGGAGTGTCTGGCATGATCACCCAGACACAGACTTGGGAGGGCATAGACATCACCTGTGCCCTCTCTTGTCTTTCTGCCAGCTGCTGGGGGCTGGGGGCTCAGACTCCACACCTGGGAGCTGGCATACCCTGACTTACATGTTCCTCAGGCACATATGTTCTGTCACAGCCTCATGAAATAGACAAGCCTTATCTCACTGGGACAACACAAGTTATGGCCATCAGAAATGGCTCTGAGAGGTGGGATCACCCAAGCTGAACCACTGAGATGAGGGGGACATTTCCCTTCGTTCCCTTGCTGTCACTCCCAGGCTTTCTTGATCTGGCATGGATTTTGGGAATAAGCCGGAGTGAAGCTCTCGCTAGAGAATGCATGCGACTGTCCTATTGAAAACCTTCCAGGGAACTCCCATGCTCTCAGCCTCATCCAAGCCTCCCAGGCCCGCCATGCTTTGGCCCCAGGTTTCTTCCTGAATCTGTCTGTCCTTTCCCTCCCGCCTTCACGGACCACATCCAGCTCTGTTCTCCAGACTTGCCAGCTCTTGTCCAGCGCAGGGCCTGGGCACATGCCACTCTGCCCATTTGCAGTTCCTACCAGGTCCCTTTCAATATAACCTCCTCTGACAGTCCTTCCCAGTCACCCAAGAGGGCTGAAAGCGCTTTCTATCCCTCAATCCAGAAAGTGCTTGGCACATAGTATAAGCAAAGTACACTTTTGTGGCGAGAAGACAGCAGAGAGAGAGGGAGAACAATGAAGAAAAAGAAAACGCTCCAACTCAGGCAGTGAGGTAACATTTCCAGTCTCCTCCACACAGCCTTGTTTCTGTTGAAATCCCAGTTCGTTTCTACTTGTGCTTTTTATGGACAAAAGATCTGTGAAACAAGCAGGTGGCTGGCCACTAGTTGCCTTTGAAGGAACACATGAAAAAATATATATATATTTACTACATCTGTCCAGCAGTGCTGTGTGTTGTGGTGATGGTGACCCATGTTTACCCAGAGTCCCCTGCACCACCTGAAACTGAACAATCAAGCAAAATAAAAAATAAATTTAAAAAACAGTGACATCAGCAGACACACTTTCTTTTCTCCAAGCTCTGAACAACTGACTGGAGAAACGCTGTGTGTTCCGCACACACCAGTCCCCAGCCACCTCTCTTAAGGATCCTGTTTTTAGCCTTGCCCAGAGCTGGCGGTCAAGGTCATCTTCACCTTGAACCAGAGCTGAGAAAATGATTCGATACCATGGCATTATTACCATGAGACATATGAGGGCCCAGGGCAAGCTGGGCACGAGCGCCGGGCTGTGGCAGGGGACTTCATTGTAGGGTGGAGAGGAAGTCCTGGCAGGACCTTTGGTCAGCATGGAGCCTGGGGACATCCCGAAGGCTCCTGTCCTGCCACCTCTTGGCATCATGACTTTCATTTCCACAGGCACTGCCTCAGACTGGGCTGCTGTCCTGGTGCTCGCTGGGCAGGCAGGCGAGGTCTTTTCTTTGCTTCTTAATCTTTCCTGAGCTCCTTAAAGACTTGTGTGTGCCATTAGCATTTCAAGAACACCTACTGTGCAACCAGCCTGGGCTCACGCCTGGCACACAAAGAATGGGGAGAGATGGAAGACATGTCTGTAATTAATTCCACCTCAGCTGCCCCCTTTGCACTCTGGGCTTTGGGTTTCTTGTGACTTTCCCCCTTTCTTTTTATTTCATTGTTTTTATTGTCCGTAATGAGTTACATTGTTTAGTGGGCCAACAATGAGTTGTTATCCCCAATTCCTCATTGCCCCCCTTCCCCATCCCCAGTCAGCTGGATATCCTCCACCATTTGTAGTGTTGGGGACCGAGCCCAGGGCCTTGTATAGGCGAGGCAAGTACACTAATACTCAGATGAGCCGCTTACTTTATTTTTAATTAAAAGGCACCACCAGTCACCCCCTCTGCTATGGCCATGTGCATTTCTGTTCCGTTCTGCCCTGTTGTAATGATCCTGTGTCCCTCCCTGCAGGAAGCTTCATCATTACTGCCAAGATCAGCAGGTCTGCTGATTGTCTAAACTTATTAGAATTCTACATAGAAATTGGTCAACATGAACCATGTTCCCAAAGATGTCAGGTTCTTATTACTGGAAACTGGGAATGTTAGCTGGATGTGGTGGTAGACTTCTGTAATCCCAGCAATGGGGAGGCAGAGATGGGGGGGATTATTGGTTCAAGGCCAACTCGGGCTACAAAAGAGACAATAAATAAATGAATAAAATTAATTTAAAATAGGGACTGGGGAGATAGTTCAGTCAGCGAATGCTTGCTATGTAAACATGAAGTCCTGAGTTCAGATCCTCAGTAGTCACATAAATGCTGGGTGAGGTGGCACAAGCCTGTCATCTCAGCTCTGGGGAGGTGGAGACAGGAAGATCCCTGGGCTTGCAGACTACTGGCCAGTGAGATCTGTAAGGAGGTGGACAGTGTTCCTGAGGATGACTCCTGAGGTGGTCCTCTGGGGTGAATTTGAACCCATGATTCTGAGAAGGTGTAGTGTCGTGTAACTCTCTACTCTTGGCTGGTGTGAAGAAAGTCATATGAAACAAACAAGAGACTTTCCCAGAAGGACCTTTGTTAATTCCTCACTACCAACACAAAGCAGATGCTAAGGAAGGAAACGGGAAGCGAGTGTCACAGGGGTAAGTAAATGTGTGTAAAACGGAGTGTCCGATGTCACAAGGGCATGCGTGGAAAAGGTTCAACTAAAATGCCTTTTGTTTGGTTCTGGGAGGTGGGGTGGGTACTGGAAACTGAACCTAGGTGCATGCTAGGCAAGCTCTTTACCACGGAACTATATCCCTAGCCAAGAAAAAGGGCTCCTGGCCATACAGAGCAGAGCAGGCTCCGGGTGATGATGTCGAGAGACACCCCTAGGAAGAGGGGCTCGGTGTTCGCATGCCAGCTGACATTTGCTCATGTGTTCATCGAGCACCAGATGCCATCAGAGCACTTAACCTGTGTTAATGTCATTGGCCACAAAAACTCGAGATCGGATGGTTTCTGGGGGGCGAGTGGGTGGCTGGGTAAAGGACTCGAGGCCTGGCTGGGCCAAGGTCATGTGGCTCCAGGAGGCACCCTAGTTCATGGTAGACAGACGGTCTCTCCCCATCCACACCCAAGATAATCTCCCAAATACCTTGTACCCTACACGCTTGTCTCCACATCTGCTTCTGGGGAGACCCACGTCTTCTCTCCTTGGTGTGTCTCTGTAGCCCCTGGGCCAAGCCCCAGCCTGGCACAGAGCAGGTGTGCCAAGTCACAGTATGGGAGCTCCTACGCAGGGCCCCATCCAAGCAAGGCCAGATCCCGCCCCTGAACTCCCAAGTGAGACTGGGCAGGACAAGCCTGGTTGTTGCTTTTTATAATTATCAAGGTGGGTGGAATATTCAGAGAGGACCTGAGGGTGGGGTCGGGTGGTATGAGGTGATGTTCAGTGGAGAGACAGGTGGTCTCCCTGGGGAGTTAGTCTTTGGATAAGCCAGATGGACTATAGGAAGCAGTGGTGTAGGCAGAAGTCACTGAATGTGCAAAGGTCCAGCGACTAGAGGGCACACGGTGAGAGGCTCCCGCATGTGCAGAAGAGGCTTCCAGGAGGAATGAGGAGGCCAAAAGACTGGGACCAGCCTGGGTCTCAGAGTTCTTAAGCCAGTGGGGTTCAGTGGGCTGGGGAGTCCGCTTGATGACCACAGTCAGCGAGTGGGGGGAGGGACGTGTGTCGCCCGTGAGGTCAGTATGGTTTTGTGATAAAGAGGTACACTGTGCTGTCTTGTCAAATGGGCTTCTTACAGTGAGTCTCAAAGACATGGAAAGCCACTGGTGTCGGGCCCTGGGAAATTTAGAATTTGGCCCATGTGTGGTGGGGAGCCACTAAAGAGGTTCATTAAAGGGGGCATGGCAAGGTCTGATGTTTAAAGCCTTCCTCCTCACCACGGAGTTTGCAGAGCAGATCTGAACAGGAGGCAAGTGGACCCGGTCACCTCAGAGGTACCAAAGAGCCCTCCCTGAATGGCAGCTGGTTTGTGGAGGACCACAGATAACCGGGAAAGGGCTGCAAGCCCTACTGGAAGTGATGAGCTAGAGTAGTGAAAGCCTTTGTTTCCAGTTTTGCCTCCCATCCCTACCTAGGGAGCCCCAAACCTTGACTTGTCCCCTTTTGGGGGCACAGCCATCAGGAGGGTGGTGGGACAAAGGGCTCTGGGTGAAGTCTTCCTCTTCACAGACAGCACACAGCACACATTCTAGAGTGTCACTGTGGTCCCACTTCCATGATGAGGAAAGTGAGGCCTAGAGAGGAGAAGTTTCTTACCAAGAATCACAGCAGCTATCAAACTTCGTAGTGGCTCACACTTGTATCCCAGCACTCAGGAGGCTGAGGCAGAAGAATGGCTGTGAGTTCCAGGCTAGCCTGGGCTACAGAATTAGACCCCGTCGCGCAATTAATTAATTAATTAATTGCTGGAGAGATTGCTCAGTGGTTCAAGGTGCTTGCTTGCAAAGCCTGATAGCCCCAGTTCGATTCCCCAGTCGCCCTTGCATCTGGAGTTTTTTTTGCAGTGGTAGGAGGCTCTGGCGTGTTCATGCTCTCTCTCTCTCTCTCTCTCTCTCTCTCTCTCTCTCTCTCTCTCTCTCTCTCTCTCTCTCTCTCTCTCTCTCTCTCTCTTTTCACCTCTCTCCCTCTCTCTCCCTTTCTCTCCCTCCCTCTCCATGCAAATAAATAATCAATAATAATATTTTTAAATAAATGAGTAAATAAAAAAAGGAAATTTTCTATAGCTGGCTCTCCATGGGGGCAGTGTGACTACATACGTGAGTCCTGTAGCGTTGGTGACGGTCACATGGGTGACAAGTCACCAGAGTCATGTACTCTGAGCTGTGCAGGAGAGCAGTGACAGCCCTTGTGTGCTGTAATTGCCCATCTTGCTATGACAAGTGAGGGGAGGCGCTGGGTTCAAATCCTCAACTGACCAGCCGCCTGCAGAATGTGCAGGGTTTGAACTCGCCTCTCCCTGATGGCTAGCTTGTGGCATCCGTGATAATTCCTGTGATCAGACACTCAGTATCAGGACACAGCCTGCCTTCCTGCAGTCACAGCCCCTTGCCACGTGCCAGCTGTCAGCCTCAGGTCAAACAGGAAGACGAGCCCCAAGGCTGGGTTCTTGTGCACAGTTCCTTCCCCTCTGAGCAACTCACGCCAGCTTCACAGAAGCCAAGACACAAAGTTTGGTTTCTCTCTGGTCCCTCCAGTCCACCACCTCCTTTCTCCAAGTCTGACCTCAACAGTGGGCCAAATTAGATGTTCAGCCCTGGAGACCCTCAGAGACATGGCTCTATAGCACACAGTCTCTGAGAATGCCTGGAAGGTACCCCTCCAGGGCCTGGGCCCCATGGCTCCACTCTTGAGTCTGACCCAAAGTGCCTTGTTCCCATTGTGGAAAGCTGTTTTCCTTGGCTCAGGATGGAGACCGGTAACCCCACCTGGTTGTTTCGGGCCCAGACCTGTTCAGCTCCCCGATGCCCGAGGCTTGGCACAGCTGGGCCTGCCTTGGCTCCCATCGGTCAAGCTGGGCCCTGCAAGGCCAAGTGGCCCATTTCAGAATGTTTGTCCAGTCAAGGTTGACAAACTTCCCAAGCCACCATCTGTTGACTTTTGCGGGAAGTCTTGGCTACATGGCCGGTGCAGATATTTCCCTGTAGCTCTGCCCTCTCTTCTGGGGCATGGAGGAGGCCGCTGTGTTTGCAGAGCCCAGGATCTGAAAGCTGGCAGCTGTGCCAGCTGCCGTGAGTCGAGTGGTAATTTCACGATGCTGTCCTTGAGGGATCTCAGAGAGCATTCAAAAGCAGCCAGAGTGTGAAGGGAGCGGCCTTGACAACCAGGGTGTTTGTCTGCCTGTTTCCTCAGTACCAGGGATGCAACCCAGGCCAAGCAAGATAGGAGAACCACTGTGGGCTCAAAGCCAGCCTAGAACTACATAGTGAGTTCCAGGTCAGCCTGGGCTAGAGTGAGACCCTGCCTCAAAAGACCCTCCCTCCTGACAACCAGGTCATGAATAAGACAGACGGTTTTGTTCACGTCACTCACTCCATTCATTCATTCATTCATCCATCACGAGTTTGGGTCAAGGTCAGGGTACCATGGAAGCCACCCCAGGGGAGTGTGATGATAGCAGTGGGAATATCCTGGAAGGCTTCCCGGAAGCAGTGACATTGTGACAGTTATGCAGACGCCTCAAGGTGGGGGAGGGTCATAAGTTCAAGGATAGGAGTTATACGTAGTTAACATATAACGACAATTATATCTAGACCCTCAGATTTTTGTACTTAAAAGCAAGCTTGCTGCTTTTTTTAAAAAATATTTTTTTGCTGTTGTTGCTGTTATTTTTCCAGGTAGAGTCCTGGAATTCACTATTTAGTCTCAGGATGGTCTTTCTGCCATCCTCCTGCCCCTGCCTCCTGGATACTGGGATTAAAGGCATGCACCACCAAGCCTGGCCTGAAAAATGGTTTTTAAACAATTTTTTTATTTGCAAGCAGAGAGAGAGACAGAGAGACAGAGAGAATGGGAATGCCAGGTAGAGCCTCCGGCCGCTGCAAACAAACTCCAGGTGCATGCGCCACTTTGTGCATCTGGTTTTATGTGGGTACTGGGAATGAAACCCAGGTTTTTAGGCTTTGCAGGCAAGCGCCTTAACCACTGAGAAATCTCTCCAACCCCCCCCCAAAATATATATATATATATATATATATATATATATATATATATATATATATATATATATATATATATATATTATTTGCGAGGAGAGAGAGAAAGAATGAGAATGGGTGTGCCAGAGTCTCTAGCCACTGCAAATGAACTCTAGATGCATGCGCTACTTTGTGCACGTGGCCATTCCAGGTCCCGTGAAGCCACTAGCAGAGATGGTCCCAGCATGCTTGGCTTCCTCACTATCCAAATGGAGAAGCAAAAATATCTCAGACTACCAGAAGGATGAGCTGTCCCTACCTCCTCTGCTTGCTGTGTTCCACACAGGTGTCTAACCCATGGCTCTCTCTTCCTCTTGGTGAGAATGGGGACAGTAAACCCTAATAGACAGGGCCTAATGAGCCCTGTCCCCACATGAGGAGCTGGCTCTCATGGCCTCCTCTCTGCCTTGTCTGTCCTCAGCCAACAGTAACTACCAGACTACCAGGAGGCTGAGCCAGGAGGATCACAAGTTCAAGACCAACCTGAGCTTCGCAGGGAGAACTTGTCTCAAAAGAAACATAGGAAGGAAGGGAGGGAGGGAAGAAGGGAGGGAAAAAGAAAAGAAAAACTACCAGAGGTAGTTCTCACCAGCCATTGAGAATTTCATGGCCCACAGCAAACCCACAGGGACATTAGCTCTTGGCCATGGGGGCTCTTCTGTCTTCCCTCCCCAGCAGCTTTCCAGGACTCACAGCAGTGGACACAGAGAAGTGTCCTGTGGTGTTCACTGAGTGAAAATCCTCATCAAGAGCTCTGAGAGGTTTTCCGATTTCTTGATCCTCCCACTCTTCTGTGCCTTCCTCAGTATTCTGTTTTCCTCGGCTTGGTTTTCACGTGTGTCTTTGGTATGTGGTGTGTGTACATGTGTGTGCATGTGTGTGCCGATGTATGTGCCCCATGTGCACCAGGCACAGGGATCTCTCCCAAACCCCCCCCCCATTTTAGTGGTTACATTCTGAACCTGGACATTTGGCAACGTTTGGTGAGCCTGGCTGACCAGCAGCCCCCAGTCTCTACCACTCAGTGCTCTGGTGACAGGTGGCTTTTTACGTGGGTGTGTGTGGTGAGGGCGGGGGTTGTACTCAGGTCTTCATGCTTACACACTGCAAGTACTCTTACTTGACCAGCCCTCTCCCCACCCTTGTATGTGTGTTTTAACTTTGATTTTTTTCTCTATATGAAACAAAGTTTTAGTTTTTATTTTACATATTTATACATAAAACTCTCAAGGAGCCTCCTGGATCCAACAGAACGTTAATAGCACATCTGAAAATGAACATCAGGTAGTTAACAGTTCAGAAAATGTTGAAAACAGATTAAAAGATACATTCATTCTTTTAATACATTCAACTTCACCACGAGGCAGGCATCTATTTTTTGACTTGTAGAGCACCGTTGTTTACGGTTCTTCTTTAAAACTACAGTGAAGAATGAAGGTTGTCAACGGTAAAAACTGCTCCAACTTGACATCTCTAAACAAATAAAAACAAAGTTAAAACTACTCTCCACTTATCTATCCATGATCGGTGATGCGCATGTATTTTTTCTATAACAGTATTTTATTACAATGCCTGATAGTAAGTAGTACAAGTTAAAAATTAAAATAAATTAAGTGAAGGCCAATCACTGGACAGTAAGCTTGAGACGTCATCGATGACGAGCACTGAGACCTGTCTGGGTGCCACCTTTACCAAAGAAACAAAATAAATCCTAGCGTGTCCTCTGAGTGATGGCTTCTTTCACTTGGAGGGCATCTTCTGGTCACGTCTTCAGTGCCCACCAGCATGGCACCCAGCTCTGTATGGACCAGTTCTTCATTCAAGCTTTCCGTCTGGGAATGGAGGTCACTGACTAGAACTTGGAGCTGTCTCTCGGGTCGGTGGGTTGTAACTTCTTCTTATGGTGCATGTGCGGCAGGAGACTTCTTCCTGTTCTGTTTTCTACTGCATTTTGGACATTGGCTTGACCACGGCGGCCAGGGCCATTTTGGCTTCATCTTGTAATTTCTTTAGCCTTGGGAGAAGTCCATGTCATCCGAGGATGTGTCTCTGTCACAGTAGGAAGAAATCTTGTTTGCTCGTGGGAGACAAGGGGTGTCCAAGCTGGTTTCAGTCTTCCTGTCGTCATGGCTGTCCTGGTCACTCCACTGTCGTTGACAAAGCATACGTGAAGGTTCATCACACTCTGAGGAATGGCTTTTGCTACAGCTGGTCTAAATTCCTGGGCCATCATTAAAGAAGCTTCCAAGGGCCAACTTCTGTCTGATAGACTCTCATTTTTAAAAATAATTTTTTATTTTTATTTTTTGGTTTTTTTTATTGATATCTTTATTATCCAAAATTAGATAGCAAATAATGTGTTGGTTTCTCCATTTCCTTCCTCCCTGTTCCCAATCCACTGGTTATCCTCCTTGGTGGGCACACTGGATCAATCTATGGGTGTCGTAGTCAGCCACATACCGCTGGATGCATCTCCAAACCAGGCACAGTTTATAGGAGGAAACGATTTATTCAAGCTACAGGTCCAGGGGAAGTCCCATAAAAGTGAAAGAGGATGGTCCTCTTTCACAGGTCCAAGCAGAAAGAAAAACCTATCACCTATACCACACACAGAGAAGAGGGAACAGGCAGGAGGGCAAGCAGAGAATTCTTTTACCTTTATACAGCCTTAGGGTGGGGTCTTGCAATTGTATCCCAGACTTAATGGCTTCCTGAGTCTCTGGAATTTCCTTCCTGCACTGCCCACACAGGAAAGGATGTTTACTTCTAGCTCCTTTGAGCTTCCTTACATCCTGCCCCTTGCTGAGAGGCTGTCTTTCTGTGAACATCCTCAGGGACCCACCCACTGATTACTTGAGAGGTCAAGTTGACAACAAAACTTAACCATCACAGTCCACCCCTTGTCAACTTGACATCACACTTAATTCCTAAATAAAGATAGTAATAAGATCATAATTCCACCTAACATGATATAAATATCTCACTTGTAACTGGAAACGCATAATGTCCCCCCAACACAAGGCAAGGCTCCTTAACTTAGAGTTCTGTAAAATCAAAACAAGTTACATTTACAAAGTAAACATTTCCAACTTCAGTGAGTCATACAAGGAAAGACTGGTCCAAGGCAAACGCAACAAACATCAGCAAACATCCATATCTGCAGTTCAAGTCCCATACCACAACCGGTGACTGACAGTCTCTGGATTTTTCCAATTCTGTCCCTCCAGCTTGGCTGAGCACCTGGGGAAACTTCCATCCCAAGCCAACAGCACTCCATGGTAGCCCTTGCAAAGTCCTGGTATGTCCAAAACATCTTCGGGTCTCCAATGCAAACCACGGTCCATCATCCAATGGCTTCACTGGCCAAGCAGGGACTTCACGCCCTGTTCCATATACCGCATCTCAGCAGCGGCTCCTGGAACCGTGTGCACTTCATGACCCACTCCATGCATGCATTTCTCATGCTTCCAAAAGTAATACCAGGTATGCAGGACACAGCCATGTTGTTAATTCAGGGACAAAATAGACATGACTTTGAAGAACAGATTCCTTTCCTTTCCAAAGAGTTTACACAGTCCATTTTTCTGTCCTTCCTGGGTGGAAACACCTCAGGCATCTCTCCATTGTTTCAATGTAAAGCAGTTGGGCCATAATCAAAAGCCAGTCTCTGCCAGTAATTTAAACTTGCTTTGAGGTTTTTCTAACTTCAAATCTTAAATTCTCAGTCCCATATCCATAGCCAAGCACACAGTCCATTATTTAAATTTAACCTTGGTCAAACTCTCTGGGCATGGGCAGTACGACGCATCTACCCCTTGGCCCAGGCACACACTTCTATTAAAGTTTTCTGCAGTGTCTCCTTCCCTGTAGAAAGTTCACAAGCCAAACCTCCAAATGCAATTCTCTCTGCACTGAGCATTTCCAAATTCTCACCAGAATAGTCTACAAAACTTGGCTTACCACTCTGGAAGACATCTTCAGGTGCAAGTATTAAGTCCATGTTCATTCCTCCAACACACAAGTTCCAGAAGACCAAAATCCACAAGGTCAGATTCATCTCAGCAAATCACCCCACTCCTGGTACCAAATTCTGTCGTAGTCAGCCACACGTTGCTGGGATGAATCTCCAAACCAGGCACAGTTTATGGGAGGCAATGATTTATTCATGCTATAGATCCAGGAGAAGTCCCATAAAAGTGAAAGAGGCTGGTCCTCTTTCACAGGTCCGAGCAGAAAGAAAAACCCATCACCAACACCACACACAGAACAGCAAACAGGCAGGAGGGCACGGAGAGAACTCTTTTACCTTTATATAGCCCTAGGGTGGGGTCTTGCAATTCTATCCCAGACTTAATGGCTTCCTGAGTCTCTGGAATTTCCTTCCTGCACTGCCCACACAGGAAAGGATTTTACTTCTAGCTCCTTTGAGCTCCCTTACATCTTGCCCCCTACTGAAAGGCTGCCTTCCTGTGAACAACCTCAGAGACCCACCCAAGATTACTTGAAAGGTCAAGTTGACAACAAAACTTAACCATTACAATGGGATAGGGTATTATGGGTAGCAAAGGAGGCAGCCCTATCCCCCCTTTGTGTGTTGTTGAGGGGGGCCATGTCTCTAGATATTCTCCTCCACCACGGCTCTTACATTCTTTCTGCCCCCTCTTCCACTCAGTTCCCTGAGTAATGATGGGTGAGTTTTAAGTCTGCTTTATTGTTGAGATCTTGAGGGTCTCTGGACTTCTGCTTTGGGTTGTGTTGGAAATCCGTGTCTGTCTTACTGACCTATCCTGGGTTGACTGATTGGCTATGGTCTCTCTCATTTTTCTGTGCCTGAATCCATCATGTGGACTGCCCATTCAAGCAACAGCAACAACGATTAGTATCAGGAAAGAGCTCAGCTGCCTCACCTCTCATCGTGATTCTCTGAGACGCACTACGTTCAGACAAAGTGATGTCTCCTTAGACACTTGCAATCTCTGAGGTAGAGAGCTCTTCTTCCTACCCCATCACCCTGAAATTCAAGGACTGGGACCAGACTTTTCAGTTTCCCATCACACCATGCTCTGAACTGCAAGGTTTACCCTAGATTTTACTGTGGCTGTTTTCATGACCCCAGAAATCACCTGACCCTGGGAACTTTTCAATGTGTTTTTGCATTTGACTCTGACATGGTGAAGGGGTCTTAGAAGCTCAGGTGCATTGCATAATTCCCTCGGCCTATTTTAGCCCTGCACTGCACTCTTGGGGGCTTCCATTTTCTCCAGCAGGTCAGCATGGTCCAGAGGACATATGTAAGGCTAACCTCAGCTTCCTTTAGACCTAGGAAGTGCTGCCTCACTCTATGTGGTGACTCTGTTACAGGTGACAAACTGCAGCTCTTTGTGAAATCTCAGGATTTCATGGTCAAATGAGCGAAGTGCTCAGAGCAGCCATGACCAGATGTTTTTCTCAAGTGGCTTCCATCTTGGAGCTCCTACAGTAGAAGTCAGGGTGTCTCCTTGCGTAAGTGGAAGACTTGAAAAGGAGGTCTTCACCAGCGTTGATGAAACATTTGGCAACATATGGATGGATTTTTTGGTCATAGCAACTAGGGAGAAGGGAGCTACTAGTCCCTAAAGAGGAGAGCTGTGAGAGAGGCTCCCCAAAGCCTGTGATTAACAGGCTAGCCCTGCCAGCAAAGCCTCACCTGACCCACACCTCACCTGGGCAAAGGCTGCGAGTTCTGAGATGGGGAAACGTCCATTGTCTCATTGATGAACGATTTCAGTTGGTCACATGGAGCCAGATCATTGTATGTCTACTACATCTACATAGAGATAACATAACTAGAGTGTTTTTCAGTTGAGGAAAAGTTCAATAGACTTTTGTATATCATATCAATAGACTATCTCATGCAGCTGGTAAAAAAAGAACTCAGTGATTCAATGCACGCTGGCATTGAAAATTGCTCTCAATGTATTTTTAATGAATAAAAATATGTGTAACAGATTTTTTTGTTAAAATTAATGAACTGTGTTTTAGGTGATGATAAAGAACTTCTTCTTAGGATATGTTTTCCAAAGAAGTCTTTTTTTTTTTCCCCAGAGGGTCATACTGGGATATTTACAAATGAAACATC
The DNA here is from genome assembly GCA_004024765.1 of Zapus hudsonius. NCBI lineage: Eukaryota > Metazoa > Chordata > Mammalia > Rodentia > Dipodidae > Zapus > Zapus hudsonius. Next base: position 66,092 of record PVHP010002260.1, on the reverse strand, counting down.
GTTGTGAGATTAGGCTCAGAAAGGCACGCAGGGGAGGAGGAGATGGGATGGATGTGGGCTGTGATGTGTCAGCTGCTGGAGCAGAGGAGTGGGTGTCGGGATGTTCGCTTGAAGAGTCTGGGAACTTTTGTGTGCATTTGGAATGCCCTGCTAAAGAGTTGCTACAACACACACACACACACACACACACACACACACACACACACACACACACACACGCCTGGAAATAATAGACAGGTAGACAGATGGCCTGTGAGTGGGTGAATGGATAGATGGATAGTGGATGGATGGATTGGTGGGTTAATGAGTGGATGGACGAATATGTAGATAGACTATCATCGATTGGCTCTATGTAATAGAGACCTTGGGCAGTAATGACACTAACGACCCAGGACTGTGTTTCTCCCCCACCTGAGTTGGAGCCCAGTCCCCTGTGTCTCCCACTGTATCTAAGGACTTGACACTAACCTGGCAGATGAGCTTCCTATCCTCGTCACAGCGCTAGAAAATGGCCGCTTACTACTTGTGTCCCTGGTCAGCAGTTAGGACTCTGAGGCATTCAAGCTCAGCAAGATCCTGCACTGACCAGTGGCAGAGTCCCGGTAAGAACCCGGTCACCTGGACATCTCAAGGACCCTCCTTAGTCACCATCCTGTCACAGTTGGCTCTGCCCACCTCCCAGGCTTTTTGGGAGAGACTTATGGCAGTCATTTGTCGGAAAGTAAATGTAAAGCAAATTTATATTGTGACACACTTGACTCTCTCCCTGCTTTAAATATGCATATATGTTTAAATTTAATATATATTTAAATATGTAATGATGTACATAAAATATTTAATATATTTAAATTTAAGTATACATATAAAGGTTTTTAAACCTCTAGTGAAATAATTGACTCAGGCAGCGAACATTCATGGGTGAAACCATTAGACTCAAGGTTAGTGGGGAATGTCCTGATGGAGGGGGAGTGTAATGTGGCGGGTGACTCCTCAGACCCCTGCTGACATCACCAGACAGGGTTTCCTGGTCATGGTGGAAGGACTCAGCAATTCTGGAACATTATTGCCCCTACCAAGGGGAAGGAAGCTGCTCACATTTTAAAGCTAGCTTATGGGAAATTCAGAGAGAGAGGAGCAATGAATGAACCCCATGAGGATGTGAATAGACAAACTCGAACTTTCCACAGCACGTTAGCCCGGTTGCTTCAACATGTCAGTGGTCTGTTGGTTAAAGGGCCGGAGCCTGTTCCAGGCCCCTGACTGCACGAGAAGCAGTGTGCATGGTACGTGGGTCACACAGCCCATAAACTGGCCCCGAAGAGTGTGTCGAGATGCTTGAAGAGGGTGAATACAGGGTGAAGTGATTGTGAACTCCCCACGTTGTGATAATAAAGGGCTCGTATTTGTAATGATGTATAGTGGAGACAAGAGACTTCAAATTCAAACTGTTTTAAACTCTTCAGCAACGAGGGAAACAAACCAGAAAGGTTACAAGACACACTTGTGTTGTAAAATGTCAAAATCTGTTAAACCTGAGTGACAGCTCCTTTCGCTACTCCATCTGCTTCTGTGCGTGTATGTGTGTGTGTGTGTGTGTGTGTGTGTGTGTGTGTGTGTGTGTGTGTGTCTAGAAGGTGGGGCGATATGATACGTGTGTGCTGTATGCACGTGTGTGTACCGATGCACACACCCCGAATGCACACCAGCAGAAACATTGTTTGTCCACTCAGTGGCTCATCTGTGTGCTTCCTGGAGACGAGTCTCTCCCTAAACCTGAAACTGCTGCTTTTCTTGTTTTTGTTTTTATTTTTATTTTTTTGGTCAGGCTGGCTGACCAGCAAGCTCCAGCAATTCTCTGGTCTCTGTTTCCTGCAGGACTGGGGGTACAGATGTGTGACCACACCCATCTGTTTATATGGGTGCTCAGGCCCCCTTACTCTATGAGTCTTGTTCCCAGGCCTCTGTGTATGTATAAGGTGGTCATGAATAAATCCAGCCCTCACCATGTAACCATCTTCCTTAGAAAGGAAGGAGGGGGAAACTTTCACTATGTGAAATCACATGAAATTGATCTGGTCTCAGAACAAAGATCAAAACGTTTAACAACCCACGAATCACTGTATGGCCTGTTCGCTTTCAGGCTAATGACGTAAGGAGGGGAGGTCAGTCACAGCAAGGATGAATCTGGAGACAGCTGCAGCCATCAGCGGCAGATGGCCGGAGAGCAGAACATTCGAGGCGCTGCCTCAGGTTCAGGCAGTGGCTTTAAATCCATCTCTGCTCAGGAGTCTAAGGCAAGTGTCCTGAGCTTCCTGTTCCCATTTCCTTATTTATCCAGGGACAGGAATTTTGCTGGTCTCACAGAAGCTGTTGGGAAGGCCCAAACCCCAAAACACTGTGGTTCTGCATGCAGGCCAGGCTGAGCTTCAATCAGTGTCACTTTTGTGGGGACCAGGGTGTCACAGAGCACAGATGAAGACTCTGAAGCAAAAGAAAGTTATTCTTGTTGATGGCCACACAACCCTGAACACACCTGACCTCGTCTCATCTCAGAAGCTCAGCAGGGTCAGGCCTGGTTCATACTTGGATGAGAGAAGGAAGTCGTTCTAATGTTACATTTCTAATAATCAGGCTCTGTACCGGTTCCCTCTCCCCGTTACACTGCCCTTACTTTATATATAGTCACAGAACAGGTCTGGGTCATGGTGATGGACCGTGTTTAGGATAAACAGGAAGACCAGAGAGAGTGGAGGTAAGGATACTGGGAGCAAAGGCTCCTGGGAGCAAGCCTGAGTGAGAGTTGAAGGTAAATGCTTATCCTATCCAAGAGATCCTCTCTCACTGGCCTCTTCCTGGGAACCCTCCTGCTGCTCTGGACCCTCATGGCTCCTCAGGTGTCCTTGGCCAGGTAGCCATCCTTCAAGGTAAAAGTCTGTCCCTGAGCTGGAAGGAGGGTTTCTGGTTGCCACAAGTAAAGGGTATTGATGGGGGACCACTAGGGGCACCACAAAGGGAGAGCACAGAGGAGATCTTCCTGTCATGGAATGTCCTTCATCTCCACGACAGTGGTGGGGACGGGAATCGATGCACAGGATAAACCAACTGTTCCAATGCCCGTTTCCTGTTGTAACCCTCTGTAGTCAGAGGAGACCATCACTGGGGAGATGGTGAAGAGGCTCAGAACCTTCATATACTTTTTCCCTCAAATTTTGTGGATCTGAAAAAAGTGGGAAAGGGCTGGAGAGATGGCTCAGCAGTTAAAGGTGCTTGCTTGCAAAGCTTGATGGCCTGGGTTCGATTTCCCAGACCCCCCTGTAAAGCCAAATTCACAAAGTGGCACATGGTTCTGGGGTTCCTTTGTAATTGCAAGAGGCCCTGGAGTGCCTATTTTCATTCTTTCTCCCCCCCTCAAAATAAATAAGTAAAAATTTAAAAGTGGAAAAAAAATCTCATAGACAGCAAAAGTGTATCAGCCTGACCACAAGCCGTCGCAAAGTCAGGCCGAGACTCAGGACCCAGGCCAGGCTTTCTAGAACTTAATGGCTTTGCTGAGATACAGGATGTCTGCTGCAGAGCACCATCACACCATTCATCGTTCGGGGATGGAGGGGGTACTCAGTGGGAGCATTTGCCTAGCACGTTCATAGCCTACTACTTCTAATAAATTGTGTCTTTCAGAGAGATGGATGGGGTCAGCAGCAGTAGTACAGAGTCAAGAAATGGGATGGGATTAGTCACTCTTCAAATCAGTAGGTTTTGCAGTCGTGACTTGGAGGCACTAAGAATTTTAGTTTGGGGACTCAGAGGACAATGTACCCAGAGATCAAGGAGCCCTGTCTAATCATTGTGGGGTTCATGGTAATAACACAGCTGGAAACCCGAGAGCTGGTCCCCCAAGCTGTTGAATGTTGTGCCTGGAATACTATACATCAGAGAAAGGAACTAGCCTGATGCTTGGTCATGGTCTGGGATGAACACCAGGATAATTTATTGTCCGGGTGAAATGAAAGTTCCTAGATCAGTAACATGGGTAGAAACAGTCACAGCAGGTGTGGTGGTATGCCCCTATAATCCCAGCACTCAAGAGGTTGAGGCCAGCCTGGGCTACCTAGTGAGATCCTGTCTCAAAAAAAAAATTAATTAAAATTCCTAAAACATGTACACTTTCATGAGTTGTGCTGGTATTTGTATGTGTTTATGAAAGGAAAAATTTTGCAAAGCTCTTTATAACATTTGCATCTAAGAGGGTGGCCAGTGGGGACTTTGATGTTACCTATTTCAAACTTAAAAGTGTTTTGAGATATTATTTGGTGAGGAATATTTCATCTTAGAAAAACAGGCTATGTCAGTTCCAGTCTAAGGAGGATGATGGCTGGGGACCTCTGCTACCTGCACCCTGTCTGTCTAGGGTCACCCACTGTGGAGTTCCTGCTAAACCAGGACAGCAGATCCCACTCTGGATTGTCAGTATCCTGAGAGCAGGGACCTTGTGGGTATGGCCAGTTGCCATCTCCATGTGTCCAGAGTGTCCCTGACCCTCTCTTCCCTGTCTCAGCTCTGGATGTGCCTGCTTCCTCCTTCCTGTTCAGGACCACCCCAGACAGGACAGCAGGCAGACCTCGGGAGTGCAATGGCCTTAATTAAGGGGGCATCTCAGGTCATTGGGATCATTTCTTCCTCCTGGGGTGGTGGGGTCAGTTCTTCAGATACTTCTGACCATGTTCTACTGGCAGAGGGCCAGGGGTCTCAAACTTGACATCCAGAGGAGCCTGGGCAGGTGATATTAGTCAGGGCAGCATCTGAGGAGTGATGCAGGAGGTAGCCAACACAGTCTGGCACATTCAACAAGATCATAATAGTCGTACCTTTATTCATTTATCCCTGCAGGAGATTTGGGGAGTGTAATGAGGGACTTTTTATTTATGTGTGTGTGATGTATGACATGTGTATGTACGGGCTCCGTGACAAGCAGCAACATGGGGCAAGAAGGGCGAGCAAGGCTGATTCACTGCAACCTACAAGCAACAGGAAGCAATGGGGCAGGCGAGATGAGGTGAGGGGCTGGCTCAGATCTGAGCTGTCAACTGCTGTGCAGAGATCAGCTGGAAGGAGGCTAGAGTGTCCCCCCAGCCCCCACCCTGGGAGATGGGCAAGAAGGCTTTGAAGACATTCTAGGCCAAAAAGGGTGGTGGCTTGGACCTGAGAGATGGTTGTGAAGGTGAACTTGACAAGTCTGGCAATGGGCCGGACGATGCTGTGCTTTTGGTGTAAGCACCCGTCATCATTCCCCCCACCACCACTGGGGAGATGGGCCCCAACAGATGTATTTGGAATTGTCATCAAATGCTTGTGCCAGAGACAGCCAGCGGCAGCCAGCTCCATCAGGTTGGGGCCACCTTGCTGTCTCCCCAGAAGCCAGCGACTGCAGTCAGCCTGCTTTGGTTTCAAGCATTCTGCGGAGTGGAGCATCTGGCCTCTCTCTCCCTCCTGGCCCATCTGTCCCATGTCATAGACATGCCCTTGTGCTCAGCCAAGGTGTGCTCAGAGGGTTCGGGGAAGGTGAGTGGCCCAACCGCCTGGAACCTTCTTCCATCTGCTTTTGATCCATCCCTGCCTTTGAAGCTGCCTCTCTCCCACCCTCTCCAGCTGTCAGCTCTGTCCCTTAGGACCCTGGTGGTGACAAGGGTGACGAATGGTGCGAGCCAGCAGCAAGCCCAGAAGAAGGCCAGCAGGCTGGGCCTAGAGCCTCTTACTTTAGCTCCCAGGCTGTGTTCTGAAGTGGCTTAGGTAGCTGAGGTTTTCAACCCTGCAAGACAGAAATAAGGTTTTTGTTTTGTTTTGTTTTGGGTAGGGTGGGCAAATACATTCCATGTGTGGGCCTCCTTCCCTGCCCACCTTGGGGAAAGGGCAGCCCACACTTCTCTCCAGCCTGTGAAACTGTGATCCTCTGAGCCTCTGCAAAGAAAGAAGCAGCCTCCCCTGGGAGGGGAGAATTCTACAAATGGCAGGCTTAGTTCTGCACCTCAAGCTGCAGAAGGAACCAGCAGTTTCCTAGGCCACTGTGACAGGACCCAGCATCCATCTACAGTGAACTACAGGGTACTTTTCAAGGCCTTGGTCCTGTAAATACAGGCCATGTCTGGAGCTGCCCTTGGGGATGGCTTGTGCACACACCTCCCTTCTCCAACCCAGTCTAAAAGATAACCTGGCCACCGCAAAGGTTTTATTTTCTCTATCCATATAGCTAAGGTTCAGAGGGGTTCAATTACTTGCCCAAGGTCATACAGCTGATAAGAGATGGTATCTGGGGTTTCTGCCCCTGTAAGCAAATGACAGGCTTAGAGCACTGGTGGTTGAGTAGACATTTATTTATTTATTTATTTATTTATTTATTTATTTATTTATTTTTGGTTTTTCGAGGTAGGGTTTCTCTCTAGTCCAGGCTGACCTGGAATTCACTATGTAGTCTCAGGGTGGCCTTGAACTCATGGAGATCCTCCTACTTCTGCCTCCCGAGAGCTGGGATTAAAGGCATGCGCCACCATGCCCGGCTTGAGTAGACTTTATTGCAGAATGGGTCCTGGGTTCAAAGTTTGACCCTTTGTAACTTTCAAGCTGTGGTTCGGAGCATAGATCCTGGAGCCAGACCACTGATAGTGAATCCTGATTCAGCATTGAGTATCCAGGCCACTTGGAACCCATCTCCTCATCTCTGCCCGCCTCATAGTCAGAAATGAGCCAATGCTGGCCAATAGCCCTTGGCCCCAGGAAACACTCTGAGCTCTTTGTATTTCTATTGTCTATAAAATGAACACATACTCAGGGACAAGTTATGCCTTTGACGGACTCGAGACACCAAAGAGATCAGCTCCCTCCTCCACTGCCCTAGTCCTTCAATAGTTAAACAGTATGGCTCACGAAACAAAACTCACGGGGCTGGATCCTAAATGCTTCTTGGGGGTCCTTGGGGCAGAACAGGGTTCACTCACTAAGCAGGGTGACTTGCATGTGCTTAGTGGGCCTGTGGAAAAATGCAGGGCAGAGGGGGGAGGCTGAAGGAGGGCCGTGGAAAGTAATCAGGACAATGGCCTGATGTATAATAAGTACTTGGAAAATAGGACCTATGCTTAGGATTTTAGGAAGGGCATTCTCACTTTGCAAACTCCGTTGCCCAAGCTACCCAGAGAGCCCCACACTTCATGAATAAGGTTACCCTTGGCATCCACAGGGGAGGTGTGCCTGTAGCTGGATCCAGCAGGAAAGGACAGTTGTCAAGTTCTAGAACCCATGGTTTTGGTGAGCTTGCCTGTTGATTCCCAAAGAATGATGTGGTTAAATCGTGACAGGTGTGTCAAGTCTTGCATCGCCTATAATGAGAGATGGAGATGTGGCCAACTATCTTTATTCCTTTTCAGAGATGTTTGAATTCTAGATCTTGCATTGCCTACAATGGGAGATGTAGACGCGGTCAACTCGCTTTATCCCTTCTGAGAATGGATTTTGGAAAGGCCAACATTTTAAATGATCAGATCTTCATGGATAGATTGCCTTATCAGCGGAGTATGTCACCCTGATGCTCTAATGATGGTTTTCATCTTAGGGTCTCTTTGGAGTTCTGCCAGCTTTTTTCTTCTCAGTGTTTATATCATGTAGATTTTCCCAATTACTTTTTGCTTTGCATGTGCTTTATATTTCAGTGGTGTTTCTTGTGTATTTCCAACCATGTTGCCTTATAATTTCAGTGGTTATTTCACTTTTTATTTAAATGGGATCTTATAATAAGCATGCAGGTCTTAATCTCCTTGATCTTTTAACTGGAGCGCTTACTGTGTTTACGCTACTGGAAATTCATGAAAAGAGACAGCAAACATTTATATTCATTTTATACTTTAAGTGACTACCCTGGAGTTATAATATGCACCCTTAATTTTCCTTAATGCTCATGAATTAGCGCCTAGGTTGTTTTTAGAAAAATTCAAGACCCTTATTTAACACAGATTAACTCCATTTCTGCACTAGCAGCTCACACATTTGTCCTTTGATGTTGTTCTGCCTTCTTGGTGACTCTCCATGCTTCCAGAATGTTCTGGAAGCACTGTGGTCTACTGATGTCAAATAAGCTCTGTTTACTTGTTTCATTTTTGTTTGGTCTTTGTTGTTTTTTGTTTTTTGGGTTTTTTTTGAGAATTTTTTCTGGCATGGAAAATTCTACATTGAGACTCAGATGGTCAACGGTCTTTATTCTTCCTTGGACTGTTGAAAGATGATTTTTATTCTTCCTTTAAAGGTCGTGTGTCTTTTGTTCATCCTGCTTTTAAGACTTAACAGACCCTTGTATATGCGCAGCTTGACTGTGATTCGCCTGACCAGGTTTATCCTGCTTACATTTCCTAGGGTGTCTTGATTCGATGACTCTCTTAGGTTGGTTTCTGTTAAGCATCGGTTCACTTTCTCTCTTGTCTTTCTATGATTCAGTTATGTATATTAGCTCTCTCACCGTGATCCACATTTCTTTTATGTTTTTAAAATTTCTAATAAAGACTGGCGTGGTGGCACTTACCTTTAACCCCAGCTGAAGTAGGAGGATCACCGAGAGTTCGAGGCCAGCCTAGGGCTACAGAGTAAGTTCCAAGTCAGCCTGGGGCTAGAGTGTACCCCCAAAAAAAACATACAAACAAACAACAACAACAACAAATACCCCAAAACCTTTCCCGAGATTTGTTTGCTAGTTGGCTTTCCAGTTAGCTGATCTCGGCTTGTCTGCCCAGTGCTTCTGCGGATCTATTATGTTCTAAATTTAGATTATTTTTTCAGCTCTGTCATTTACAGTTGATTTGAAAACGAAATCAAGACCCCAGTTGTCTAGTGGCATTTTCAATCTTCAGTCTACCTTCTTCTTTTACCCACACCGCTATGTGCCATCCATGTCTGCCAACCCCAGTGTCTGATCAGTACGTGGGTTTGCGTGGTTTGGATACTTTGGTTTTATCTTTATTACGTGTGAAACACTGTGGAGATGCTGAACTACATTAGAATCTGTCTCAAAAGAGAGAAATTTACAGTGTCTAAGTCCAACAATGAACTACTCCAAAGGCCACCAACAAATTGGCCACAACAATGCAGTCTCGGCGGTAAGGAAGGCTGAGTGAAGGACCCGTGCACAGAGGGTCCATGTGCCCACAGTGATGTGAATGGTTAATTCACTAGTGACCTAGAAACGCAAATTCGCTTTTTTCCTTTTAAATAGTTTCTTTTTTGTTTAGTTAATTTATTTGCGTGCAGAGAGAGGGAGAGAGACAGAGAGAAGATGGACAGACAGAGAGACTGGGCATGCTAGGGCCGTAAGCCACTGAAAACAAACTCCAGATGCATGCGCCACTTTGTGCATCTGGATTTACATGGGTACTGGGGAATCGAACCTGGATCATTAGGCCTGGCAGAGAAATGCCTCAACCACTTAACAATCTCTCCAGCCCTTAGAAATGCAAACTAGAATAACTATGAGATATTACTTTTCACCAGTTTGCCCAAAATTAGCTGGGCAGGTGCCCTGAACATTATGCCGAGGGACACGTGGTTGAGCAAAGCAGTTCACTTCGTGGTGGACAGAAGCAGAGGAATACAGGAAGGGACTAAAGAGCCACCTTTTCAGAGCACACCCCAGGGACCTACCTCTCCATCTAGGCCCTGCCTCCACTTTCTTTCACCATAAAGGGACAGGTCAGAGTACTCAGAACCCATCCACCTCTTAACAACTGGGATCTACCATCTGGGGACCAAGCCTGGGCCTTTCTGAGGGACAGCTTATATCCAAACCACAAGCGTTAACCAGAGAGCCATGCGACTGGAACCCTGTGTGTTTCTGGTGGGAATTTTGACTCCCACAGGAGTTGTGAAGAATGGTCTGTTAGTGTTGGGTCAAGTTCAGCTCACATGGTCCCTATGACAGACACAGAACCTCCTCCTTGAATATATGTACACATACATTTAAAAAATATATCTAAACAGAAGACGGGTGTAGACATAAGGCATATCACACTGTGTTTGCTTGTGTGTGTGCGTGTGATATGTACGCATGATTGCGTGTGCACAGCACTAATGTGTGTGGGCAGGTGGAAGCCAACGCTGGGTGTCTCTCCAGCTTATTTATTGAGACACTAAGCTCAGAGATCACCAATTCATCTAGTCTAGTTCGTCACCCTTCCCTGGGCCTCCACCTTCCTCCACCTCGTCAATGCTGGGATCACAGGCACATTCTGCCACACCAGGCATTTACATAGGGGCTGAGGATCTGAACTCAGGTCCTCACACTTGCATGGCAAGTGCTTTACTAACTGAGTCATATCTGCAGCCCAAGGCATATATTTTTAGGGTTTTCCAGGTGAAGCTAGAAAACCTGCTAGATAAATTCTAAAAGAGCTAGAACGCTCCCAAGACATGTCTTTGTGTGAAGATTTCCATCGCAGCATTGTTTGGGGTAAGGGAGAGGTGGAGGCTACCTGGATGCCCCATCAGAGGGATTCATAAGTCCGACACAGTAAGTGCACGGCATGGAATTACAGCTACAAACTAGGCATCTGTCCAGCAATATGCACATTTTATAATCATAGTGCAGGTTGAAAGTAAAAATTCTAATAAGTATGCAAATTAAAGCACATGCCAAGCATGAAAGAACACAGTGTGAGTTACAAGGAGACATATTTTCATATTTAATGCATGAATCGTTGCCTGGAACGTGAAGATAAATGGAGACATTGAAAAATCCTCTTGGAAGAAACTGGCTCCTCCTTTCTTATTCCCATCTTCCTCTCTCTTCTCCCTCCTCTGTCCTTCAGTGGGTGTTGGTTGGATGACACATGGCTAAGATTTTCTGTCAGGTGCTTTGTGGGAAATACAGGTGATTTCCATGATGGCTTGACCTCTCTTGTCAGACTGCTGGATGAACCTTCAAACCAGGCATAGAAGGTATTTCATTGAAGCTTATAGATGCCTACAGAAAGAAAAACCACCACCAGAACCTCCAAAGGCAAGCACACGTAGCAGCCAAATAGCAGGAACTCCAAGCAGAGCTCAGCCTGCATACGTATAGCTGAAATTCCAGATGTGCCCCAGAAACACCTTAGGGCTGGACCCTAGGATCCACCCAAGGTGACACCTTCTGCAAGTTACAAACTTCAACAAACTCCTGAATCTATTGGGGACACCCATTCAAGCTACCACAATCTCCAAGCACTCGGGCGCGAGACCAAAGTGAATCTGCCCAAAGCTTTAGTGACTTTAAGTCTGTCCCAGTATGGAGACTTGGGACAGCACAGTCCCACGGGCAGAAGATCAGTGAGTGCCACTCGGATGCACCTGCACCGACAGCTCATAGAGATGACAGTCACACCCAGTAACATAGGGGGCTGCACCTTAAACATCTGTGGGGACCAGAAGGAAGTGTGAACAGAAAACCAAATATAAGAGAGTCGGTCTGATGGAGCCTGCATCATGTAGGAACCCAGTATCTGAACTAGCCTGGGCCACTGTTATTCAGTCCCAGCCATGGATGCTAGGCAGAATGGAGACACTATTCCTCCATTTCCAAGGGAAGCTGAAAAATTTGGATTTTTTTTGGCATGTATATGTATGTAGTATGTGTTTGTGGTGTGGTGCATGTGTCTGGTGTATACATGTGTGTGTGTGCAGATGCATATATCCTCTGCATGTATATGGGGCCTGGAGGACCCTTCCTCCATCGCTCATCTGTATATTTCCTTGAGATAGAGTTTTTCACTGATTCTGGAGCCATTTTCATGAGCCCTAGCCACAGAACTGGGCCATAAATGTATGTGGTTGTCTAATTGTTCATCTGGGTACTGAGAAATCATCTATCAGGCCCCCTCCAGCCCTAAAGCTTACTTGGGAAGGGCTTCTATCCATGGAGCCATCTCTCCACACACACACACACACACACACACACACACTTTTTTACATTAAACTGTTCTCTCACACCCTAAAGAATGGAGGTAGATGAAACTGAAAATATTTGACACCCACAATCAGACGTGATTCAAAGTCTGCTCTTTGCAGAGCACAGTTGGCTTAAAGAAAGGACATATCCAGGCCTATCCTGGGGTGCCTTATGACATTTGGGGAACAAGGAAACAGGCACTTAAGATGCCTTTGTACACGGGAACATTGAGACCAATATTTATGGGCTAGTGTAAAGCCATAGGTGCTAAAGGCTAATTACATGGGATTCTCTCATTAGACTAAACACTTTGTATAAAGCACTTTCATGCAAGTTTGATTTCTTTTCGAAAAATATATCATCTCAGGCATACAAGATATATAGTAAGCGATGTAACAGTGATGTGCCCCACACACTGCTGACAGACTAGACTAGAATCTGGCAAACATTTCTCTTCCAGATATTCAATATCATTAGCTCTAGAGGCCACATATGACCTCTATCCATATGACTGTTCTCAGAAACTGTAATGTGGAAGGAGCTGTGGGAAGGACAGCAGGGTGTATTCTGATAAAAATTCTGCTTATCGACATGAAAATTTCAATTTTATATATGTTCACATGTTGTGAAATGGTTTTCCTCTTTGGATTTTTTTTTCTACCATTTAAAAGTGTGAAAGCTAGAGCTGGAGCTGTAGGTTAGTGGTAGAGAACACTATCACAGAGGCTCTGGGTTTGGTAGGTCATCAGCACCACAAAGAAATAAAATAAGAACAAGAGGACCTGAATTCAGATCCCCAGCACCCACATAAAAAGCCAAAGTGGTGGCGTATGTGTAATGTCAGTGCTGGGAAGGGGGAGAGACCGGAGGATCCCTCAGGCAAGCTGAATCAATGAACTCCAGGCTGGCTGCGAACTCACTTTGTAACTCAGGCTGGCCTTGAACTGTAATCCTCCTGTTTCAGTCTCCAAGTAGCTCAGATCACAGGTGTAGCCACCAGACCTGACCCTCGACACAGTTGTTTAACGTCACTGATGCGCTCTGGGCCCTTCTCCCCCTGTGCAAAGACCACTGTGTCCACTTTTCTGCCTTAACCACAGCCAATTCCAAGTCTTTCCCACCCTCACCTCTGTCTCAGGAAGTCCATATTCCTCCACCTGCCTCCCTTCCCTCCACTAAGAAGTCTTCCTAGTTTGAGCTAATCGATTCAGACAACACAAAACAGTAACCAAACTGATCTTTCTAGTGGCGAAGCAGAAATGACAGGAGGGGTTGTTGTAATGCGGTGGGTGTACTCTTGGTGGGTGTTGGGGGAGGGTTGCGACTGGCAAGAGCTTTGTTTGGGGTCTCATTTCCCTTTGACAAAAAGTTTGTGAACTTACATGAGTCAAATGTCCGAGAAGGCTGGGAGTGGGTGATCATCTTTAATATTTACATTCTTAGGGAGAGCGTGCCTAATTGATGAATAAATTATCTTTCCCTTTGTCTGCACCCAGGTACAAGGAAATGTTAGAACTGGTGACCTCACCCAGCCTCACAGCGAACAGTGACCACCGGGAAACCCTGCTGTGTGACAGAGAAGGTAGGCTTGGGTGACTTTACCGGATTGGTGGTGGCCCTCCCTCACTCACGACATGCTGAAGGGTCTACAATAGCATCCTCAGCACAGTGCTTCTGACCCTCACTCTCAGGGGTCTAGACAGAACTGGAGGGCATGTGACTCAGTCTGTCAAAGGGCAAGTGTGCGTGGTCACGCTGGGAGCTATGTGTCTTGGTTTCTGGCTCCAGGAAATGCTGACTTTGCAACAGATCTGAGTGGCTTTGGGGCTCACTTCTGGATTCCCGCAGGGTCTCCTGCCCTGCCCCTCACCTCTGTCCTGCCATGGCCTCTTCCCCAGAGCGTCTGATTTCCAAAGTTCTGTCCCTAGGATAGGAGCTTGTCAGCCTTTTGCTTTCAGGTTGGGTTGAAGTCAAGGAAGCAGAAGAAAGTTAAAGCTGCTTAGAAAATTATTGGCAAATGATGCAGCCAGACTAGTTTTCTCTAGAACAATCCCAGCTATTGTTTACTGGCTGGGATTCGTCAGCCTTCCTGGTAGAGCTGGGGTGAACAGAAGGCATGAAGCTATTATGTGGAGGCTTTGGGCTTAACCCTTTCCTTGGCCGCCTGGGGGACTTTCAGCTGCTGCTGCTGCTGGTGGAGGTAACATTCCCAGGCCCCCATCTTGTTCTCTTTCTCTGTGTTTGATGCCGGTTCATGGGACACAGATGGTTCGGGCTCTGTCATGGCTAACCCAAGAGTCGTGTGTCTAGTGCCATGTGACTTCAGAAGGAATTTGCTTTATAGCACTTGAAGGCTTCCATGAGTGATTATTCTGTCACCATGACGATGACATCTCCCTCCCATACTGGTTGTGAAGTTGAACAGCCCAGCTCAAAGTCTAGGTTACTAGGCCAGGACTAGACGGCAGAAGGCACCTCGCAGATCTCCTGGCACCTGAGAGCAACTGTGAAAACTGCCCTGGGCTCTTTGAGAGTTTCAAAAGAATCACTAAGCCCTGCTCAAAGGCTGCCCTCCTTTTTCTTTCTGGGTCGAGGCCCAAGTCAATCTCTGACTGTTTGGAGCCAGCGGGGACAGGGAAGACCTGATCTGGGTGTGGGAGACCCAGAACCGCCTTGAAGCTCTGCAGCCCAGCTCAGACATCCTGGGTACACTGTTTAAACTTTCTAAGCCTCAATTTTCTCCCCTGTCAAATGGGCCATAATAATGACCCACTTTACAGAGTGCTCTGACAAGGATTAAATGGAGTGATGGTGTGTGACGTGCCTGGCCCTCCCTGGGGGCACGATAAATGATTAAACATGCTCCATCGTCATTTTGCTCTGAATCAAATAAACACAGAGAATTCAAAACCTGGGCTGGAGCTGAACCTTAGGTCATGCCTTTGTTTGGTTTTTTAGTAAAAATTGGGAGAATTTGGGCCAGGGAGATGGTTCAGCAGTTAAAGGCGTTTGCTTGCAAAGCCTGACAGCCCGGGTTCAGTTCCCCAGTATTCAGGTGCATAAAGTGGTGCATGTGTCTGGCGGTCATTTGCAGCAGCAAGAGGCCCTGGTGTGTGTGTGTGTGTGTGTGTGTGTGTGTGTGTGTGTGTGTGTGTGTGTGTGTCTGTCTGGCTGTCTGTCTCTCTGTCTCTGTCTCTCTTTCTCTCAAATAAATAAGAACATTTTTAAAAACTGGTAGAGCTCACATGAAAATCCATTTTCTCTTGAAATGCTAAGCCCTTCCGCTACACATGGCCCATGTCCCACATGGTGGCCACCCATGGGAGCAGAGGGGTTCCTTAGAGGAGTCCTGCTTCTCCCTTTCACCCTTGGTGCTCCTGAGGATTGCCTGGGACCAGAACCAATCAAAGCAGGTGGATCTGGCTCGTCCTCCTTTCCTGCCTATCCCCACCACAGGAAATACAGGACACTTGCTCGGAAGGCGAGGGCGGGGGATTTAAGGGGAATCAGTGGTAGAGTGCCTGCCTAGAATCCTCCAGTGAGAGGCTAGGGGTTAGCTGTAGAGCATCAGCCTAGAATTGGCCAATGAAGGACCCTGGCTCAGTGGTCAAGCACTTGCCTAGAATCCACCATTGAGAAGCTGGGGGTGTGCCTTTTCAGTCTTTCTAAAAATGTTACAAATTAGTCCAAATGCCCTTTTATCACATGCTCCCAATCTTGGTCATCTGGACCCTTCCTCAGATGTAGCCATCATTACCATGTCTGTAGGTGTGTTGTTTAAGATTCTTATCAATGTAGTTACATATGTAGATTTATGTGATTTATGCATGTGCGTTTATGGATATATGTTTGACATTGCTGGGGGGGGATTGAAACGCAAAAACATTCTACTAAATGTGTGTGTATGAGTGTGTGTCTGTGTGTTTGTGTGTGTGTGATTTGTTCTGTTCACTCATTATCTGTGTCTAGTCTATGTTTTTAGCTGCACCATGGACCAAAGGCTGACTTTGCTGTCTTTAGCTGTTTCCCTTCAGGTGAGCTCTTAGGTTATTTCTGTACTTTTTAACTGTTTTACCCTTACAAGCAATGCTGTGGAGAGTGTGGCCACACAAGCTGCTCTCTGAACTTGGGTGCTCTTTCTCTAGAGAAGATGTTAAGAGATAAAAATGTGACACCCTTGGGTGCTGTGGAGCATCCCCCATGGACTCGTGTGATTGACTGTCTGGTCCCCAGTCGGTGGTGCTGTTTGGAAAGTTTGTGGACCCTGTAAGAGGAGGAAGTGTGTCACTGGAGGTGGAGGGAAAACTCAGCCTTGAGGAGTTACAGCCCAGCCCTGCTTGAGGCTTTCTTCTTCCTGTCTGCTGGTGTGAAGGTGTGATAGATAGCTGCTGTCTTCTCCCACCATGACAGACGTCCCCTTTCCTTAAGCTGTACCTGGCTGGGAATTTTGATCCTCTCTGACCGGTGGTTTCTTCTTCCAAATGAGGCAGCTTCTGCCTGCTGATTACTTGGCTTGGTAGATGGTTCCCAAATGCCTGCTATGATTTGGGTAGGTCCCTGGGAGCACCAGGGTAGAGAGAAGATAATATTTCTGCCCAGAGCATATGTGCTGTGCAAGAGGCAACTGGATCGTTACACAAACAAGGAATTCTAGTGAGAGGGAATTTTATTTTTTAAAAATTTATTTATTGGGCTGGAGAGATGGCTCAGCGGTTAAGGCACTTACCTCCAGTGCCTAAGGCACAGGGTTCAATTCCCCAGGACCCACATAAGCCAGATCCACAAGGTGGTGGCCCTGGTGCTCTCTCTCTCTCTCTCTCTCTCTCTCTCTCTCTCTCTATCTATCTATCTATCTATCTCTCTGCTTGAAAATGAATAAATAAAATATTTTAAAATTTTTATTTATTTGCAAGTGATGGGGGAAGGGGGAAGAATGGGCATACCAGGGCCTCTTGCCACTGCATAGGAACTCTAGATGCATATGCCACTTTATGCAGCTGGCTTTATGTGGGCACTAGGGAATAGAACTCAGGCCATCAGGCTTTGCAAGCAAGTGACTTTAACCACTGAGCAATCTTTCCAGCCCACAAGGGGAAATTTCTAGGAAGACAGAGAAAGACCATGGTCAGCATGAGCTAAATTAGAAAGGAATGTTGTGCCAAAAGCTGGTCAAGGCTCCCCAAGGTACTCAGTAGTCTGAGACTCTTAGAGAGGTCACTGCACAACTCCTCCTCATTCCTCTGCGTGGGGGTCACCCATGGACCCTGAGCAAGGGCAAGTTCTAATCCATCCTGAGACTCCCAGTGGATTGATGATGCTGAAGCCCCAAACTCAGACTCTCCTGAGCACAGGGGGCCGCTGGGCCCACCCTACAGCTTCTGGCTATGTAAAATCTGTACTGGGGCCCAGGAATGTGCACTTCCACCAGGGACCACACTTGGAGAACCAGACTCCCACCCTGACTTTCAAACTTGGCTTATGTATTGGGATCACGTGGGGAGTGGTTTGTTTCTTTGTTTTTAATGGTAAGATCTGGAGCCCATCCACAGAGAGTCTGACTTAATTGGTCAGAGTGTGACTCGGGCAGCTCCATCTTTTAAAAAGACTTTGGCTGAATCTGTTGTGCATCAAGGTTCTAGATGCCACGATGTCCAGGGCAAAGGGATGCTTCATTCCTATACATGCAGTTATATTGCTGCTCTTTCTAGTATAGTGCTAAGTGCTTGGTTTGTAGGAGAACTTCCAAAATGATGGATGGATGGATGGATGGATGGATGGATGGATGGATGGATGGATGGGAGGGTTAGGTAGGTGAATGGATGGATGAAGGAATGGAAGAATGGATGGGAAGATGAGAATAGGTAGATGGATGGATGCAAGCAGCAGTCTTGAGGGATGAGTTAACTCCAGGTAGATATTGGCTCTGAATCCTTAGGAAAGTTGCCTTAGCTCCCCCCCTTCCTGGTTTGTGGCCTCCCTAAGGTCCAAGTCAAAGTAAACTCCTTGTTGGATCCTTACAGAGATAAAAGAGATACTACTCATGCTCTCATTGTGCCCACTGGCTTACAGGAACTATGACTTGTCCTTCCTTCGTATTCAGGAGATAACTGGATGTGCATTGAATCCTGTCTTCTGGAAGGAAGGCAGAGTTCTGGGTACTAAGAAATCCAAGCTGAGTGGAAGATTCCTTTCAAAATGCAGGTGCCTTTCAGCTCTAATCTCATTAAGTGTTTCAGGGAGGTGAAACCGCCACAGGAGCCGGCAGGCGAGCTTCTCAGACTTCCAAGCTGTCCCAGCCCCAGGTGTGGTTTCAGTCTCTCTGGTTCCAGCCTGAGGCTGGCAGCTCCAGGCAGTTCCTGCCAGCCTGGTCAAGCTGGCCAGAGCTACACCATATCCTGGCCTGGGGAGCCCAGTTCTATTTCCTGGCTCTTCTCTCCACCTCAGCTCCCCAGGGACCCTCATACCCAGAGCAGCCTGTGCCTGCAGATCACAAAAGCGCCCTGCATGGGAGCAGTGCTAAGACCCTGCAGATTGAGGGCACTAACTGTTATGAATGTCACCGTGGCCACACCAAAGAGCATCTGCCGAGGCCGCGCTTCCTGTCACATCTTCATTCCCAGGTCCTTCCATGCTGTGATCTTACTACCCACTGCTGCTGATTTTCTTTACATATTTTAAATGTGTGTGTGCATGTTTGTTGGGGAGGTGCATGCATGTGGGGGGGTCGCTAAAGGACATCCTAAGCAGGAATGCCTCAGTAATATGGTCCATCTTTTCTGAGACGGTGTCTCATTGGCCTGGGTGCTCAGCAGGCATGCTAGACTGGCTGGCCCGTGAGCCCCAGGGATCCTCCGATCTCTGCCTCTCCAGCTCTGGGATTGCAGGCGAGCTAGCTCCCTGGCTCTATTTTGTTTTTAAAGAATCCCTTTGATAATCATTCATTTGAAGAAGATGACTCAGCTCCTCCTCCAGCCTCTGCACTTGTGTACATGGGGCACATGCATTTGCACACATACCCCACAAACACTACACACGTACACCCCACAACAGCCATAGGAGGCTGATTCAAACTCATGTCAGCAAAGTTCTGACTTCCATTGTCTTGTTATGGCTCTGACGTGTGTTAAAATAAGTGATGATTTTAACAGAAGAGCATGTATTTATGGACTCCCCAAACTACGCTGTGGACATGGCCCCACCCCTTCTATCCTCAGCGACACCACGATAAGGGGCAGACACTTGTCTTAGCCAGACGCCGCTGGGATGAATCTTCAAATCAGGCACAGTTTGGAGGAGGAAAGTATTTATTGAAACTACAGATTGAGGGGAAGTTCCATAACAGCGAAAGAGGCTGGCCCTCTTTCACAGGTCAGAGCAGAGAGAGAAACACATCACCTACACCACACACACAGAACAGCAAACAGGCAGGAGGGCCAAAGAGAATTTCTTCCCCTTTATATAGCCTTAGGGTGGGGTCTTGCAACCCTATCCCAGACTTAATGGCTTCCTGAGTCTCTGGAATTTCCTTCCTGCACTGCCCACACAGGAAAGGATGTTTACTTCCAGCTTCTTTGAGCTTCCTTACATCTTGCCCCCTACTAAGAGGCTGCCTTCCTGTAAACATCCCCAGAGACCCACCCAAGATTACCTGAAAGGTCAAGTTGATATCAAAATTTAACCATCACAACACTTATTCATAAGAACCCATGTCCTTGGCTGGAGTGATGTCAGTCACCTGCCCAAGGAAGATGAGCACCTGTACCTCTCAGCACAGACCTGCCTCTGGGTGCCTCACTGGTACCAGAAGCCATCTCTCTCTGGGGACCAGTTAAGGGTCAGCCCAGGGGCTCAGTTAGACTGTGTAACAGCAGTGGCCACTTTCAGAGCCACTAGCTCTCCCTCCCCAATCAGAGGAGATGAAACTGAGGTTGTAAATATGCTCCCTGGTATGAGCGGCTGGCACTGGGGCCCCAGGAGCACGGGAGGCTGACAGGAGCTGGCAGGGGTACCATTTGGCAGCCCGGGGCAGCTATTGCCCTGTGTTTCAGATGAAGAAACTGAGGCTCAGGGAGGAATAAAGGTCACAATGCCACATGGATAGGGTGCATCAGAACCAAGACTTAAAATAGAGCTTTAAAATAGAGCCTGACCAGGTAAGCCTGCCTGCTTTCTTTGGACAGAACCTTAAATTGTAGACTCAGCCCATGACACACTCTCGCTGAATGCAGGGGCAGGTGAATGAAAAGCTGTGTGCTTCCTTCACACAACCACACACACACATGTGCTCACCCACAGACTCCAGACACGGATTCTTCACCACCAAGTGATCTTTTGTGGATTTGCCTGTGTGTGCATGTGCGTGTGGGGACACGTTTGTATATTTGGGGTGTGTGTGTGTGTGTGTGTGTGTGTGTGTGTGTGTGTGTGCACATGGAAATGAGACAACAATCTTGGTGTCACCCTCAGCAAGGCCGCCCACTTAGGTTTTGAGATAGGCTCTCTCACAGGCTTAGAACTCATCAAAGACTAAATTAGCTGATCAGGGAGCTGCAGGGATCTTCCTGTCCCCTCCCCCCCAGCCCTGGGATTAAAGGCACATGCCACCACGCCCAGCATTTATGTGGGTTCTGGGAATCAAACTCAGGTCCTCATGCTAACAAGCATGTGCTTTACCCACCAAGCACTGAGCATCTCCCCAGTCCCCAAAACTGGACCTTAGGTTTTGCTTATACAGGTGGAGCATCCTGCTCTGAAAACTCAAATTTCGAAACTTTCTTTCTTTCTTATTTATTTATTCTTGGTTTTTCGAGGTAGGGTCTTGTCTTGTTCTAGCCCAGGCTGACCTGGAATTCACTATGTGCTGACCTCACAGTGAGCCTCCTACCTCAGCCTCCCCAGGGCCTGGCTAAAATTGAAACTCTATGAGCGCCAGCCCTCCATGATGCCATATCACAAAACTGCTTCCTGCACAAGATAGACTCTGCCTGGTGTTAGAACGACCCTCGGGTTGTGCATATAAGGTGCATGTGACACATAATGAATTTTAAGGCTTATCTTAGGCTCTTTCCTGCTGTCATTTGTATGTTAGATGTCCTCTAGTGGTCTCTGTGTTAAAGGCTTGGTCCCCAGGGTCCTTCGGGGAGTGGGCCTCATGGGAGGTCTTTAGTTCTTGGGGGATATATCCTCCTCAAAGGGTATTGTGGGACTGTCTCTCTTCCTCCTCCTTTTTGCTTCCTGTCTCATGGGGTAAGTGATCTCCACCATCCTACCATGGTTTGGTGCCCTCGTCAGATGCCCAGTGCCAGGGGCTGTCGGACCTTAGGTGGAAGCCTCCAGAACTGTGAACAGAAATAACCCTTTTCTCTTTATGTTAGCTTCCTCCGGCATTTCATTGTAGTGATGGAAAGCTGGTTAATTCACCTCCCACCCAAAGGTGGCTCTTTATACTTACTACATGCAGATATTTTAAACTCTGAAAGCATCCTGCACCCAAGGCCCCCGGCATCCCAAATATAAGCTGCTCCAGCTTGTGGCTTCTAGAACTGAGATGGATTTCTGTGCACCTGGAAGTGTGCTCCCTCTCAGGGATCAGTGCTCCTGTCAGCTCGTGGTGCGGCCCTCAGCATCCACATCACAGGGGTTTCCGTGGCCTGCAGAACCAGAGACCACCTGTGGCAATGTGAATGCTGGACACACTGGGGCTCTAGAGGTGCAAGGCTATGGAATCTGTTTTCTCCCTCTGCATGTCATTATAACTGTAAACAGAGTATTCTTAGCTCTCCCAGTAGACACGAGGCTCTTCAAGGAAGGAACACCAGCTGCCTTTGCTCACATGTAAATCAGCCCCACACATGATGGGCCAGGAATGAATGAATGAAGGAGCTGGTCACAGATGTTCTACCATCTGTTTAGCTGACCCTCCTCCCCTCGTCCCTGAGGCTGGGTGGGAGAAGGCACCTTCATGTTCAGCCTGCACCCTGCAGGCCATATGGGCTACATGCAGCTGAGGACAGCCCAGCATGGGGCCCAACACAGAACCATAAACTTACTT
The DNA here is from genome assembly GCA_004024765.1 of Zapus hudsonius. Lineage (NCBI taxonomy): Eukaryota > Metazoa > Chordata > Mammalia > Rodentia > Dipodidae > Zapus > Zapus hudsonius. The sequence goes on along the minus strand of PVHP010002260.1, from coordinate 44,088 downwards.
AAAACATGATGGTTTTTGTGAGTCACTTAGGCGGCTCTTGAGCATGTTCTTTGCAGTTATGACGTCGTGTTGATTATATTCTGGGGTTTTTTTTTTGCATGTGTATGTGTGTGATATGTATGTGTGTATGTGTATGTGTGGTGTATGGGTGCACGCAGAGGCCAGAAGTCAATGTCAGGGTCCTTCCCCAGTTGCTTTCCACCTTCTTCTTTGAGACAGGGCCCCACTGAACTTGGAGTTCACTGATTCCATTAGACTAGCTAGCCAGTGAGCCTGAGATCCTCCTGCCTCTGCCTCTCCAGCCCTGGGATTACAGGAGCGCATCACCTTGCCCGAAATTTTACATGGGTTCTGGGGATTTGAACTCATAATTTTGTGGCAAGTACTTGATCCACTCAGCCATCTCCCCAGCCCCCTCACATTACACTTTAGAAGGTTAGGCCTGCCTGGTAGGGTTTTCCATTGAGACGGAAGTGGAGGAGGCTCTGTGTCCTCTCTTCCTGGGAGCTTGCTGCCCATTCTGTATCCTGGTCACATGCCAGTAAGCTTGGTGCCAACAGAACTGGTCATGCTGGATGCCAAGTTTCCAGGGCTGCATTCCTCCCTGGCAAAGTGACTCTGTGTTGCCATGGATGACTCCTCCATTGACCTCAACCTCATGGTCTGCCTGAACCATATAAGTCTATCATGGCAAGTTCAAGAGCAGATAGGCCTGGTTCACCTCGATCTGCCAGGCATCAGATCCCACCCATTAAGGGGCACTGAACATAGTGGCTGTGTGCTTGGAGCTCACCTGACATCACAGCATGTCTGTCCCTTGTCACTGGAGTGACCCAGGAGTCAGATGGCCATCCTTGCTTCTTCTAGCTAGGGAGGTATCAGTAACGAGCTCCTTGCCCCTCTGGTGAGCTGTGGAGCGATGGCCATGGTGCCATCCAGGGCAGGCACGGTCACTGCATCCAGAGGTGCTGCCAAGGCTCCTCAGGGCCATTGCTGAGCTGCATGAGAGGCACAGCACCGCCACCTGGGCTGCCACGGATCTGTGACTGTCCCGCTCTGATCTTCCATCTGGAGGAAGCATGGCGATCTTAAGGAAGCAGGCACATATGTGCGGGTCTAGTCAAGGTTTCACTGAGGACCACATTGTCATCACAACAGTGACATCCACATATCCTCCTGACACCCTGGGGCTGGCCTTGCCCATAGTTACCCTTTGTCAAGCCTGTTTCCTGACCCAATGATGTCATTTGGCAGTGACAAATATGGAGTGGACCATTGGCCTCTAGAACCCCCAAGGACTAGTGGCCATGGACTGGCAAGAGTACAGAGCCCACCTTCCTCCCAACACAGAATCTCTGACCTTGACAGAGTTTCATCCTAGCCCTGCCCACGTACCCACCCACCCCCTCCAAATGTAGCCCAACTGTCAATGAAGTCTACCCCATCCTAGCCAACAGGCAGAGGAGGAAGACAGAGAGGAAAGGAGGAAGAGAAGGAAAGAGAAGCCAAGTGCTCCATAGATGACGCACTCGTGTTTGCCTTCTTGAGCAGTGTGTCAATGAGAAAGTTAAAGAGACATTGCACTGGGGGACAGAGAGGTTGCTCAGTGGTTAAGGCACTTGCTTGCAAAGCCTAATGACCTGGGTTTGATTCCCCAGTACCCACGTAAAGCCAGATGTACAAAGTGGTGCATGCATCTGGAGTTTGTTTACAGTGGCAGGAGGACCTGTTGCACCCATTTGCGCTCTCTCTCTCTCTCTCCCTCTCTCTCTCTCTCTCTCTCTCTCCCTCTTTTTCTCTGTATTTCTCTCAAATTAAAAAAAATATTAAGATACAGGAAAAAACAGGTTAAAAGCTATTTTTCAAAAATCACATTCTATACTCCTGAATGACCGTTTTCCCTGCTGTCTCCCTGACAGCCAGCTGGGAAGAGCAGCCTGTCAAAATACTCAGAGTAGCGGAAGGAGGGAAGCCTGGCCTTGTGGGGAAGGCAAGAGCTCAGAGATTCAGGGTGGAGGCGAGAAAAGGAAGCCAGAAGTCAAGCAAGGCACACATGCAAATCACCCCATGGAGACCAGAAGGAAAGATGCTTGCTTCAGAATTATGGAACAAGTTAGCACAAGCCCATAGGAATATTGCTTCCGTAGGTTGTCTATTTGTATGAATATTCACATATTTATTAATGAAAATGTTTAATTCAGTGATTTATGAGCTGCTCAATACACTTGAGTGTTGAGCCTTCACCAGTAATGAGGCTGCTTCAGATGGAGACAGTTGGCTCTTGGTCCTGGGAGAGGAGGAAGGGTCGAGGGCCCAAAAAGGGAGGGAAGGGAAGTGGTACCTGCTGGGTTCCAGAACTCTCCCTAACATGAACAACTGCCAGTCGAACAGTTTGGAGGTTTGGAGTGTGATCTATAAGGAAAAAAAAACATACATACATACATATATATATATATATATATATATATATATATATATATATATATATATATACCGTGTGTGTGTCATATGTGTGTGTGTGTTCATTGCAGTGACCTGTGTGCTCACCAGTGGCAGAGTATGCTTGCCTGCAGTGGCCAGAGGGGGTGTCGAGTGCCCCACCCCCATCCTTCCTCCACCTGTTCTTGCCTGAGTCAGAGTCTCTTACTGATTTTAAAGCTTGTAATTTTTTTTGCGGCTCCAGCAATTCTCTGGTCTCTGCTCCCCCCAAAAGGACTAGGGTTACAGAATGCATGATCAGGCCCATGGAGCTGTCTCTCAGGTCTCCTCAGTTCCTCATGCTTACACAGGAAGTGCTCTTAACCACTGAGCCATCTCTCCAGCTCAAGGAGGAATATACTTTTTTGTTTTTCGAGGTAGGGTCTCACTCTAGCCCAGGCTGACCTGGAATTCACTACAGAGTCTCAGGGTGGCCTTGAACTCATGGTGATCCTCCTACCTCTGCCTCCCGAGTGCTGGGATTAAAGGCGTGCGCCACCACGTCCGGCTGAGGAATATACTTTTATGCCATCACTCAACACACATACAAACACGAACAACACATTCTCTCTCACATGCAGAAGTAGAACATAGCTCCTTCTTACTACGGCAATACATGTTGATATTTTATGTAATCAAATAAACACTTCTCCATATTTAAGCCCATCTGTAACTCTCTCAGACCCTCATTCTGCCACGGCAAACACTCTTACCCTCTGATCCCATAGCTGTAACTCTGTAAGTGAAGTTCAAGACCACCCCAACCCACCCCAGTGGTTGGGGATGCCACAGAATATGACTGGGGGAGACGCTCACAGATGTGGAGTTCAGGCTCACGGAGCCCTGGAGTTCAAGTCTGAAGACACTCAGCTTTACAGCTCTTCTTGGTGTAGGGGTGTGGGAAGGGCGATGATGGTTTTGCCTGCCTCGTTGCCCTGGTGTGAAGACCAAATGAGATCCCATGTCTAAGCCATAAAATGAGCCTGGCTCACAGTCAGCTCCTGAGGGAATGTTTGCTGCAATTACACTGATGACAGTCATGGCTTGTAGTGACATGGTTGAGACAGGCTGCAGAGCTAGGCCACCCCTGCCGTCCTGTGTGGCCCCAGGTGAGTTATTCAACCTTTCTGGGCCTCCAGTTCTTCACCAGGGGATTAAAATAATTAATTCTCTATAAAGTATTGAGGTGAGTTTAGCAGGCAGCTAGCCTCAGGTAAATGAAGGGTGTCAGCCTTATATAATTTAATCCCCATGTGTCCTGTGGGAGAAGTGTTCTTACCCACTCGACAGGCCGGTTAAGTTGCAGAGTGAGGTGGGAACTGCTCCGTGGAATCTTAGCACAGGGGCCAGAGGATGGGAGTTCTGCATTTTGGAGCAGGGACACCCCAGCCACTTCCGTGGACGTCAGAGTGAACAGGCGGGCAGGTGCACATGGCCCTGTCCAGAACTTTCCCAGGCTGTGCTGGGAGGACATTGAGATGACATGGTACCAAGTGCTTCCCAGGGAACTGCCCATTGGTCAATGATCCCTTAGTAAACATCTTCCCCAACTTGCGTTTTTCACCGGCCTTCATCGCCCGTGGTGGTTTCCCACAATGGCTGCAATGTGTGTGACCAGAGCTCAGGGGTGATCTAGAATGTACCTTCCCTGGAAGTGCTGGAGCCAGCTTGACCTGGACTCCACCGATTCAAACTGCGGAGGGAGGTGCAGCAGAGTGTTGCCCTCAGAGGATGATGTCATGTGGCCAAAGCCACCCAGTGGCTGCCTTCTTGTGTTCTTGGTGGCAGGGATGCAAGTGGTTCTCTTCAGGAGAATGAAGGTCCTGACCTTGGGTTAGGCCCCAGGTGTGCAGCTGTGTGGTCATGTGACTTGGCTCCAGCATGTTCTTTCTCTTAGGCCTCAGTTTTCCCATCTGTCCAGTGTGTGAGGCTTGGGTTCTACCCTGCTCTTTTCAGATACCATCCACTCTCTATATGCCTGCCCTCCTGGAGTACCCAGGGGTGAAGACACTAAGAAGGAGCTTTGAACCCTCTAGGAAGAGGGTGCTACAATGTCGCACCTCTCTAAGGTCCTCCCAGTAGGTCTCTGTCTGAAGTCACGACTTTGTGGGAACATCACCCCAGCTGCTAAAACCTTCCATGTTTCTTTCTCCTCCAGGCGGCACCAGATTGGCCCCTTCAAGTGTATCCCAGCTCTTTGCAAGGTGAGTGGGCTGGCCTTGTTCCATTTTCTTCCTCAGAAGTTAGAAGCTGAGAGAGAGGGCTCTGGAGAAAACTCACTCTCCAATCAGATCCCCCATGTGGTCATAGGCTCTGAGCAGGTGTTCCACCTGCCTGGTCCCCGATCTCCCCACCTGAGAATGGAAGGTGTCAAGGGTCTCCTGCCATGAGAAACCCGCTGAGAGCAGACCTGGAATCCTTGTTTTCTTTTCCATCCTTTCTTTCCTTTCCCAAGCAGAAACTCATCCTCTGTTACTCCTTCCCTTCCTACTTTCATGCCCCCTCCTCTTCTCTCTCTTTTCATTTTCTTCTTGTTCTGTCTCCCTCTCCTTCCACGTCTCTGCCTCCCATTTTTTTCCTTCCTCCCTTGATCGCCTTCACCCATCACTCCTCTCTCTCAAAGCCTGGGCCTGAGAGAGGAGAAAACATGGCCCTGTCCCTAGAGGACTTCCAGTCTAGTGAAGAGACAGCCTGAGCTCCTCATTGATAACATAAGTGTCCCTCCACAGGATCGCCCAGAGCAGAGGAAACAGCGGTAGGTGGGGCCCCAGAGCCTTCTGGGTCTACCTATGTCAACCCAAGCTGGTTGGGACCTCAGGCCAGATGGTGCCCTCCTGGGCTTCCTGAAATCTCCCTGCCTGAGGAGCCCTTGGGAAGGACCGACACTTGCTCAGCCTGCCTCTCCCTCTGCAAGAGATTGGTTTGCCGAGGTCAGCACAGTCTCCCTGGCTGTTTCCAGGGCCCCAGGTTGAGGATTGTCATGTCCTTTCTCTAGGCTGAACGTTAGCCCTTGGTCCATCAGCTGCTTCTTGTGCTCTGGTGGGAAGCAGGAGTTGGTCTGAGATTTCCACTTCCTGTTTCTTCTCTATGGCAGTGCAGGGTGGAACCTGAGAACATTTTCAAATAAGGGTTTCTGCTCAGCAGGAAGGCCTGCCCCTCCTGCTGCATCATCCAGGAGCACCAACCAGGCACCCGCTGAGCTAGGATATTGGCTGATGTAATGCCTTCCAGAACTGGGTCTGGCATCTCCAGCCCAAATAATTTTCTTATGCATTTTGCTGCAAGTTCCCCCCAAAAAGCCTTTATGAGTGCAGTAGAGCCTTTTGGAAAGCAGAGGCCAAGCACATCTGTATGGGATCCCAGGCGCTTGTGTGTTCACCTTCCACCTGCAGTGAGGCAGGCTGTGGATGTGAGCCACCACGAAGGTCTGAGATCTGGATAAAAAGTATATCTGAAAATGAAAAGGTTTTAGGTAAAGTGATGTAATGGAGCCAGACACAGCTTCCAACTTCCTTCATGCTTACGGCACACACATGCCATGAGGAAAAGCACATGGTCTTATATTCAGCCAGCTGCGGTGTCCCCCAAGGAGAGGGATCCCAGATGTGGCCTGTGGAGCCACACAGTTCAGTCTGCAAGCTTTTGTGTGTTCATTCAGCCTGTTTCCTTATCTGTAAAATGAGGATAAGAAAGGTAGACATGGTGGCTCAGGCCTGTAACCCCAGCATTCAGGAGGCTGAAGTAGGAGGATTAGTATGAGTTAGCCTGAGCTACAGAGTGAGTTCCAGGCATGCCTGGGCTACAGTGAGACTCAGCCTCAAAAAAAATGAGATAAAAATAATAAGTGTCAATACTGTTGTCAGACAGGACAGTGCCTGACACAGTGGGGACATTGCAGACACAGGGTGACAGTCTAGGGGTGATCAAATCAAATCCAGTTTATAGTACCTAGACCTGGCTAATACCTGCACCCCAAAAGAAGGGGGAAATAAAGTGTGTGTGTGTGTGTGTTGTGTCCTCTGTAGACTTAAAAGTAAAATTGGCAATGAATTCAAACTAAGGGGAAAATAAACTGAGCACAGGTAGTCTATCCATGGACCAATAATCTGAATGGCCCCTCTGTGCTAGAACTCACATCAACTGAACCCATTGCTGTATCATTGCTCTGAGCAAATACCAGACCCAACCAGAAGTAACTTAAGGAAGAAAGGGGTGTAATTTGTCTTACAGTTTTTTAATATTTAATTAATTAATTTATTTACTTGCAAGCAGAGAGAAAGAGAGAGAGAGAGAGAATTGGTATGCCAGGGCCTCCAGCCATTGCAAACAAGCTCCAGGAAGCCTGCACCATCTTGTGTATCTGGCTTTATGTGAGCACTGGGGAACTGAATTCGGGTTGTTAGACTTTGCAGGCAAGTGCCTTAACCACTGAGACATCTCTCCAGTCTTCGGCTTACAGTTCTGAGGAGAGGTTTCATGGTGGGGAAGGCATCATGGTGGCAGGAACAAAAAGCGGCTCATCACATTGTGGTCAGGAAGCAGAAGGTGAACAGGAAGTGGGACCAGCTATGAAACCTCAAGACCTGCCTCCAGTGAGCCACTTCCTCCAGCAAGGCTCCACCTCCTAAAGGTTCCAAACAGTGCGAGTGTGAGCTTGTGGGATGGAGGCATTTTACATTCGGACCACAGCCAATGTGGCCTAGAGGGCTGAGTAAATGAAGACCCTAAGGGTAGTAGTAAGGGCTGATGGTCCCAAGGGTGGGCTCAGGAGTCTAGGCACACCTCTTTCCTCACTTCAGGTCTGTGAGCCTTTTTTGCTCATCTCCAATGTGGGAAAGATGGGAGCTCCCCTTCCAAAGAGTTGCTCGTCAGAACATGGATGAGCTCTAATGTACACTCTAGGCCTGCGTGACCCCCTTCCCAGCCCACAGCAAGAGCACATGGCTCTATCAGCCTTCTGTGACAGGTATCCCAGGAGGGTCTCTTGGAAGCCTGGCTCTTCACAGAACCTGCAGCTCAGCAGCCAGCAGAAACTGCTATCTGAAAAGACTTCAGGTCAATGTGGAGGAGGCTGCACTTGAAATGGTATCATCAAGTCTTGAGAAACACCAAGAGTAGCACAGTTTCTGGAATCCAGGCTACAGGGGAGGAAGAGAGAGGTGGCCTCTTCAGAGTGTGACCGTTATCTTGAACTGCTCAGCCCCAGGCTTAAGTCCCCAAGATCCAGTCTGTGTGGCTGGTCTTGGAGGGACACCAGCATCTTGGTTGATTGCTCTGATGCAGCTAAGAAAGTGTGTGCTGGCGATGGACAGTCGGGGAGGGACAGGCTCTGACACAGCGACAGGTCATCCCCGAAGTCGCAGCAGTGTCCCACAACAAAGGCTTCTCTGTTTTCCACACGAAGCCCCCTAAGGATCGGGTGAAAGTCCCAGGTGCTGTCCCCCACAGGCTGTCTTGGGGGGGGTCCGGTGTTTCCAGAGCTATTACAGCTCTGCTCCTGCAAATTTGTCCTCCATCACAGGTGACCCGAGGCGAGAAAGCTGGAGGGTCATAGGTGACCATGGTGTTAGAGGCACGCCTGAGTGTGGCTCACAACACACCTGTTCACATTTTATTGGGAGGACCCTTGTCCCATGTCTGGCTTCAAGGGAGACATGAAAGGTATCTTCCTGGATCCCAGGGAGAAGAAATGAAATGAGTTTGATGGACAGCTCATCTCTGTCCTACAAAGAGGAAAAATGGAGGTCATCCCAAGGCCGGGGGAAGATGGATGTTGGACTGAGAAACTTAACCTTCCCTCCTTCTGCCAGGCCTCGCCCGTGTGTCCACCCCAGCCAGCCTTCAGCAACCATGGCAGCCTATGGCCAGGCGCAGTACAGCACAGGCATTCAGCAGGCGCCACCCTACACAGCTTACCCACCTCCAGCACAAGCCTACGGGATCCCTTCTTACAGTGAGTACCAGGCAAACCCTCTTCCCCCTGGGCCCTCCAGCAGCATGGTCTTTCTTCTCACCTTGGTGAGCACCGTCAGTGCAGCCACACTGGCTTTGGTGTGAAGGTCTGGGAGAGGAGCTCGGTAATATGGTTCAAAGGCTCAAGACCATATCGCAAGACCTCTTTTGATTGTAGGAGTCAGAGACCCAGCCCAGGCTGGTTCAGGGAAAGCTTGGCAGATTTGGAGAATCCAGCTAACTTCAGGTATGGCTGGATCCAGATGCTCCAGTTACCTCATGAGAGGTGCGGCTCAGTCCATCTTCAGATGCTTTCCTTTGAATTGGCACCTACACTCACACACATGAACATACACACACCATACACACATAAATAAACAAATAAACAGAGCTGAGGGTGTAGCTAAATGGCAGATCATGCATCTAGCATGCACAAGGCCCTTGGTTCCTAGGTCAGGACGGGAGGGAAGAGAGGAGGGACTCAGCCGTCGTGTGAAGGGTGTGTTAGAGGGAGGCAGGAGAGCGCCATGGAGGCTAGTGAAGCATGGTGGGCGAAGTAGAGAGTGGGATGTTGGAGAGCTGATGTCAGGCACGGATGCTGGAGTGAGGATGCTGGAGGCCAGATCCAGGCTGTGACCTTGAAGGTGCCGAGCGCCATTCCAGAGGGGAAGCGGCAGGTCCCGCTGGGCGTCAGTTCCGGGCATTAATACCTGTGGTTGACATCTCAACACTGGTCTTGCTTTGATGCTCCAGTGGCTGCCTCAAGCCTACAAGGAAGGGCCCAGCATTATCCTCCCTTGAGGCTCAGAGTATCTGGCCCAAGGTCACCCAGCTGCTTGGTGGCAAAGGTGAATTGAGCCCCCACTGGCTGAACCTCACTGGGTAGACCAGCACTCTGTAAATCCCGGGGGATTAGCTCTGACAGCCTCGGGCCAGCAGGTGTGGGCACCCTGTCAAACTGTCTTTCCTTCCTGTGCCAGAAGCCTGAGACAGTCACACACAGGTGACCCCCCGCTGGCTGACAGCCAAGAACACTGAAGCCATATTATTTTTCACATAAAAGAGAAAAACAGCTCTGTTCGCAGACACAACATGGCACGGGGTGGAAATTAGTTTGGTTCAAAGTTATTTGACTGTCTTAGTACTTTGTTACCAGCCGAGGTGGGGCGGGTGGTTGGAGCCCTAGCCTGGAGTTACTCCGTGCGCTTGACATCTGCCCCTGCCTGAGGCTGGTCCTAAAACCTGGGCGAGTCACTTCAGCTCCCAGAGCCGCACTTTCCTTCTTACAACAGAAGAAATACTAAATCTCCTTATCAAGATGGTTGGGAGGATTACAGAAAGTCCGTATTAGAGATTGTCTAACTGTAAATGGCCAGATGAGATTTTCTATTTTGTAGGCCATATGGTCTCCATAGCATCATTTCAGTTCTGAAAGCAGCCAGTGTGTATCCTGACAAGTGTGCCTGTGTTCCAATAAAACTTTATTGACACAAGCAGAATAGGGGGCCAGTTTTCACCCATGGGGCTGAGCTGTATAAAGAGTGAAGCTATTGGGCACCCAGGGACCAGGAAGGGTCCATCCTCTGCACATACAGACTTTCCCCCCACTGCCCTCACATTCCTCTGGCACCTACCTGTGCTGCCCAAGACAGAAATGGACAGGACATTCCTCAGGATGGTTCTGGAAAGTGGGAGCAGGGACCCCACTTCTTTTTTCCTTTGCTTCCCTGTGGCTGGATTGTGTGAGCTAACCTGAAACTGAAGGGTGAGGTTGTCTGAAGCAAAGAAGTTGAGATAATTATGGGGAGGGGGAGCTGGGCGGGGCTGAGAGGGTTTGCAGTTGTCTTGATGGGCCATGTGGATACAGAGCAGTGTTGTCACATGGGCTAGCCTGCTGTCAAGTCCACTCCAGTGAAATCTTGTGCTTTTTAAACCAAAGCAACTGATTTAGAGTTCTCTGAAAAATGCACCAGCCAAGCTCAAACACAAGTGGGCTTCAGCACTAGAGCCAATTTAAGCCAGGAAGCTGGTGAGCACGCACTGTCTTGACTCAGTAGCTCTTCTGAGGTGACAAGGGAGTGTCCTAATCGTGTGTCCATGGTTTTTCTGTCTCTCTCTTCCAAGGCATCAAGACAGAAGACAGCTTGAACCACTCCCCAAGCCAGAGCGGATTCCTGAGCTATGGGCCAGGCTTCAGCACCGCGCCCTCTGGACAGAGCCCCTACGCCTACCAGATGCATGGTGAGTGGGGCACAGCACCCTCCGGCTGCTCCCAGGCCATGCCAGGGTGGACTTCCCTCCATTCATCTGCTCATTTGTCCACCCACCCAGCAGATTGTCAGAGTACCTACTGTGTGACGGTCTCCACCTCAAGCTGTGCATTTTGACAGACAAACTATGCGCACAGCAGGGGAGAGAGATGGTGATTAATCCACAGTCAGCCAAGAAGCTGACCTTGGAGGTGGGGGCAAGTGGGACAAAGGATCTTCATAGAGACAAACCACCGAGGGGTCAGGAGAGAATCGATGTGAGACTTGGGATGGAGTGGTGAGGGAGAGTTCTTTGACGAGGTGGCATTGGACTGAGATCCAAGGTGGGGAAGAGCCATCCCGGTGTAAACTGGAGAAAGAACATCATGGACAAAGTGAATGTATAGGTACTTTAAGAGCTGTCTGGCAGGACACATGTCGCTGTATTTGAGACAGAATGGGCAGGTGACTCTAGGACCCGGCTGAGAGGCCACATGAAGGAGGGAATATGGGAGGTGACTTGCATTGACTTGCATCTTAAGTACAATGGGGTCACCCAGGTCATTGTCAAGACTCGGAGAAATGTCAGCTGGGGATAGTGGAAGATAGACCCTGATTTCAGATACTCCTCAGAAGGCCCAGAGCTCCCTCCCCCATCAGCTGAGGAGCAGACCTGTGGGCTCTGTCATCACTCACTGTCACCTCCACAGTGTCCCTTCTCTGCTGCACTACCTCCCAGAGAATCTGGACAAAGGTCCAATGGCAGTAACTTTGGGGACCGCAATCTTAGTATCTTTCTCCTCCAACCGAGTTTGTAAAAGTGACTGTCAGGAGTCTAAAAATAGACATGCAAATGACAGTGTCATGACAAGAGAGACTTGTGGTTGACTATATTGAAAAAAATAACTATTGGGAAATATTGTCATGTTATCTGTGGTTTTTGACTGTCTCGTTAAGGACAACAAACAGTCTTTGAGGTGCACATAAAGGGGTGGTGAGCATGTATGCCCAGCCCTGTGACACTATCAGAGAATCTTGTCCCGGATGTGGGGGTAAAACCAGTGTTAGTTATTAAGACTTACGGAGGCCAGATGCTGAAGGCTTCAAAGCCTTACACAGCTGCCTCAGTTGGTGGGGCTTAGTTCTGAGGAAGAAATGAATGAGAGAAAGACAGAGGTGGCCGAGTAAGTTCTCATAAGGCCACTGGCTTCCTGGCCTGGCTCCCTGAGAAGTTGGAATTCCTCTTGAAGAGTGAAGGTCATAATTTCATAGATGCAGAAGTTGACCCATGCCCATCATGTAAACTGAGAGTTGCAAGATAGTAACAGGCATTAGGTAAACTGGATGCCTCCCCTTCCTCTCCCAGCTATGTCCACACTAACTTCCAGAAGCTTCTGTAGAGCCATGGCTTCATGAGGCCCTGGTGTGAGAACTCTGTTAACCACTGAATGTGCAAAAACCTGAGAGAAATGTCCACAGCTAAGCTCTCATCATGCCTTTGCAATTTGTTTCTTGTCTTTGTTTACATTCACCCCAGAGGGTTTTTTTTTTATAGCTGAAATAGATTTCTTATGGGTTTGACTTTGCTTCTACTTGGCTTTTCCTGTAAAACAGTAATTTTCCAGAAATGACCACAAAGGTTAAAAAAAAAAAAAAACAAGAAAAAGCCACTAGCAAGTGTGTGGTCAGAAGCCACTGGTAGCATGGGGACCAAGAGCCCTGCTGCTGGGCCATGTCTCCCACCTGTGACGATGGGACCATAGCAAGAGTGGTGACCACTGAGGGTAGGGGTGTCGGTCACAGGCATGCCCAGTGAGGTCCCAGAGCCACATTTTCTTGTCACTGTGACTCTTCACTGTTTCTACTATTCCTTTGGTGAGCTGGATGTTTCCACCATCAGAAGCAGGAAGGCTGAGTCGGACTAAGTTAACACCCCAGTGTTGTGGTCCTGGAGTGTGACCTGAGCCAGGTTACACCTGGGTGCCTCTGTTTCCTCCCCTGTAAATGGGGAAGTGCTTCAAGAATCAGATGTGCTGATGTATGGGACATATTTAGACCAGCTCACAGCACAAGCTAAGTGACTTACAAATGTTCTTCTCCGAATTCCCAGTTTGATCATCCTGACTCTTCCTGAGTTCACATCTGTCTCCAAGACTTGGTCTCAGGGATTGGCTAAGAACAAGAAGGAATGCTAGTTTGAGGAGCATGGGTCCTCCGTAGGCTGTAGGGGACCTAAGAACAGAGAGGGGTTTCTAGTCGGGACTCCAGAGGCCTGGAGTGGCTCAGGTGCAAAAGCTCAGGACCCTCACCCCAGCCACTCAGCAGCAGAAAGGCATCGTGGGACACAGAGGTGTGCCAGAAAAATCGGACTTCAGTAGAAGAGTTTGTTACTAGTGACCTCTGTCTAAGACCACCCAGGAGTCATGAAATCTGTCTTGTTGGTTTTGTGAAATCTACCATCATGTATGGCACCAAGAAGCTGTGTGACTCTGGGCAAGTTGCTCAACTCTGCTGGCCTATGTTTATAGCTCTGGTGCTAACGGATACTCTGTGAAAAAATAAAGGGGTTGGGGAAGGTCATTGTATTAGTCGTGGCTCTCTAGAGGAACAGATGAACAGAATGAATTGTAGTTTAAAAAAAAGTGGGTGCATTCATTAAATTACCTCACAGCAGTCCCACAATAGCAGTCTGCAAGCCCAAGAGTCAAGGAACCAGTAGTCACTCTATCCACGTAGCTGAGGCCTCAGCAGTCCCAATCCATTACTGAAGGCCTTAAAGGCTTCCTCTGGTGCCACTGGTCTTCAGTCCAGGCTGAGGAAGCCTCATTCCAATGCTGATAAAAAGTTGGAGCCAGGGAGGAGGGAGGTGGGGGGATTTCTTTGCCCTTGATATAGCCTTCGGGCAGGGTCTTGTAACCCTATCCCAGACTTGTTGGCTTCCTTAGTCTCTGGAATTTCCTTCCTGCATGGCCCTCCCAGGAAGGAATGTTCATTTATAGCTCCCCTGAGCTTCCTTGCATCCTGCCACCTACGGAGAGGGCTGCCTTTCTGTAAACAACCTCAGATACCTACCCAAGATTACTAAACAGGTCAAGTTGACAACAAAATTTAACCATCATAGTCATGAAATACTTTAGTAGCTGAGAACTTCTCAGATGCTCTGCTTGACCCTGTGACCCTCAAGTACAGAGCTCCATGGGCAGTTTTCCATGTAGAGTTGGATAAGGACCCCTGTCTAAAACCCCAGTCTGTGCTCAGAGAAGGAAGGCCTCGGTGTGCTATTAGGTCCCTTCCAGGGTTCAAGTGAGAGAATTTTTTCATTCGTTAGCTGTTATTTTCATGACAGTTACTCTTTTTTCCTTATAATTTTTGAAAACTTTTTAGTAAGCATACACAATAATGGTTTCATTTTAACGTCTTTATATAATCATATCATTGTACTATTCACCCCTCATTACTCTTCCTTGCCCCCTCTCCTCCTACTGTCCCCTTCCTCCCCTCAAGCAGTCCTCTTTCTGGTTTTAAGTCATATATATGGCTTATTTCACTTAGCATGATTATTGCAGTTACCTTCTCACTACCAGGACAAAGCACCAGACCAAAAGCAACTTTGAGGATTAGATGTGCTGATGTATGGGAGGGAAAGATTTATTTTGGCTTACAGTCTCAAGGGGAAGCTTCATGATGGCAGGGGAAAGCATGGCATGAGCAGAGGCTGGACATCGCCTCTTCCACAGCAGGTGGAAACAGCAGCAGGAGAGTGAGCTGAGCTCTGGCAAAGGGGGAGCTGGCTAGAACACTCCTAAGCCCATCCCCAACAACACACCTCCTCTAACAAGGCTCATCTCCCAAATGCCATCAGCTGGGGAATCAAGCCTTCAGAATACATGAGTTTATAGGGGAACATCTGATCCAAACCACCATCCATTTTCCTGTGAGTGACATAATTTCATTTTTCTCTACCATTAGTTAAATATAGCTCCATTGTGTATATGTACCGCATTTTCTCTAGGCTTGTTACATTTCTGAGCTATCATGATGAAAAGTGCAACAGTAAACATGGGTGAGCAAGCATCTCTGGTGTGCTGGCTTCAAGTCCTTTGGGTATCAAAGGAACCAGGAAGCAGAGATGAGTGAATGTTCAGGCTCTCGGTTTCCTGCTTTGGATCCAGTATAAGATCTCAGCCCATGGAACAATGCTGTCCACAGTCAAGGTGGCTCTTCCCAGCTTAATGTCAATCAACCCAACTGTCATAGTCAGCCACACGCCGCTGGGATGAATCTCCAAACCACGCACGATTATGGGGAGGAAAAGTATTTATTCAGGTACCAGACCCACGGGAAGTTAAGAAAAAAAAAAGGCTGGCCCTTTTTCACAGATCCAAGCAGAGACAGAGACAGAAGCCCAGCCCCAGCACCAAGCAAGCACACTGTAACACACTGTGATTCACAAAATGCAGATCTCCAGACCAGGGTTCCCGCTCTTCTCTTTCATATTTATCCTTAGTATTTTACATCCAAATTAGAAAGGGTCAGTCCCCAGGAGGCTAGGCCAGTGGCACTTCCTCCAGTCAGAAGCCTGGAGACAATTAATAATTTTAATAAATCCTTAATTCTTTTGGGGGACATTATTCAAACTACCACACCAACCTAGATGATCCTTCATAGGCATGCCAGTCCGGAAGCTCTTTTCCTGGGTGATTTGAGATCCTGTCAAATTGACGATCAACATTTACCATTGCATCAGTAATTCCCCAACACTTTCATCACCCCCAAAAGAATCCCCTTGCATGTGCCATCCCTCCCATCTCCCATTCGTCTCATATACTCTTCTGTTACTGGAAGAAAATACTCAGTAAAAGTCAGTCCTCTTGGCTGGGGAGATGGCTTTGTGGTTAAGAGCATTTGCTGGGTAACATGAGGTCCCCTCGTGCTGGACACCACCAAATTTGACTCCCCAGAATCCACATAAAAAGCTGTGCATGGGACTGGAGAGATGGCTCAGTGGTTAAAGGTGCTTGCTTACAAAGACTGATGGCCTGGGTTTGATTCCCCAGTGCTCATGTAAAGTGGCACATGTATCTGGAGTTCGTCTGTAGGAAGCCTTGGCATACTCCCATACACTCTCTCTCAAATAAATAAATACTTTAAAAAGCTGGGTATTGCCACACACATCTGTAATCCCAGCCTTCAGAGGATAGAGACCAGAGAATCAATCTACTGAGGATCACTGATGAACAGTGGCTCCAGGGTGAGGGAGAGACCCCTGAGTCCAGGAAATATGAAGATACATGAGAAGAGAAGGAGACCACCCCAGATTCTGCTCTGTCCTTTACGTGCTTACACACAGGACACATGGATCTGCACACACTACACTACACAGTGCACACACAATGCAATGCACCACACACACACCACCACCACACCACACAATAAGCATACCCACATACAAAAAGTGAAGTTAGTCCTCGTCAGCATTAATTTTGGAGTAAGTTAGACACTCAGACATCTATAGAAATCTTCCTCCCACCCTGGCCCTACTGCCACCCAACCTCAAACCACTTGTATAGTTGCTGTGAACCCATGCAGAACCTCATTTTGCAAACACAAGCGAAATAACACGCCTGTTACCATGACGACGTAAGGACACACACTAGAAAGCTCTGGAGAGGCACCAGCTCCCCTGCCTGAGGTTTCTCTTCAACTCAGGCACTAACCCGATGATGGCCTCCACAAAGCTTCCCTCTGTCACTCGATGCGTGGGTTCAGAATTGACCGAGCGTCCCAGGTCTGTGGGTTTGGTGTCCTCATCAAATGTGGACATGGTTTGGTCAAGACTTTCTCTGTGGTTGTCCCCAAACTCCAGGTGACGTTGATCTTGTCTATAACAGTATCTGCTGTGCTATTTATTGATTACACTCGGGGCAGTTTTCACCACAGACGTGGTTTTCCTTCCCGAGAGTTTGAGGGGGTATTCTCTCCTCACCGTGTTATCTGTCCTGATGGCTCTAGCACACAAGGTGCAGGTGACGCACACGCCTTCGAGTCCCAGCTTGCAATCCCATGGTTAGGTCCCTTGTTGATTTTCCTCTTCTTTCAGGACACGCTCTCTTGCTTCTCCACATAACTGGTAAAGTTTGATGATGTCAGACATTAATTTGACCTTGTGAAGAGATGTAGCATTTGCCAATTCCTATACATCCTTTGGAGATTTGTTCCGAGACAAACCGGGGTGCTGTGAAAATGTCTGTTTCTGTGCACGCCTCACTTAAAGCTTGTCACATCAGGAATGTGGCTCGGTTGGTGGAGTGATTGCCCCAGCACCACATAAACCAGGTGTGGTGACACTTGAGAGATGGAGACAAGACAATCAGTAGTTCAAGGTCATCTTTGACTTCATAGGGCTAGCCCGGGCTACATGATACTCTGTCTGAAAAAAAAAAAGCAGCTTTGTCATTATGGCTCAAAGCAGTGATCCTTCTAGAACTCAGTTCTGTTCCTCGAAGGGCCACCCTTTTACTCGGAGGCTCTGGCAGGGCAGCAGTGGGTAGTGAGTGCTCTTGTCTTCTGCAGGGTTCTGATGACTCCGCCCTGTGCTCCTCTGCTCAAAGTGGCCGCTGGAGAGGACCTGTCCTCACATCATCGTGGTCCTTTCTTTCCCTCTGCTCTCAGCTCTGTGAGAAAGTCCACTCAGGCCCCACCCCTGGAGACACCCTCGCTAGGATCCCTGTCCATGGGCCTGGTGGCCAGGGTGTCCTAACTCTGCCTCGCAGTGTCTGTCCTTCAGTCATGGCCAGAAGTAGAAGTCCTACTTTTTCTCCAACATGGGCCCAGCAGTTTCTCAAGTGTGTTGCTGTTCGCTGCCCTTCTCCTCGCTTTAGGTTTGGCTCCATGGCTGCACGGTTTTGGAAAATCTTGGAGCATTTTGTCCTTATTTGCAAAACGCACTTTTTCATTGTCCCATGGAGACATTGTCGCCTTCTTTTGAAAGCAGGGAGTGTGTTCTCCGTTTACTTGTTTCGCTATAATCGTATGTGCGCCCATGTGTGATGCGTGGTCCATGTGCCCTGTGCACACCCATGTGGAGGCCAGAGTAGAGCATTGGGTGTCCTCTACCGCCCTTCTGTGTTGTTCCCTGGAGATGGAGTCTCTCTCTCAACCTGGAGTCCCCATTTTGTTGTCATTTGGGGGGTTCTGGGATGGG
Source organism: Zapus hudsonius (assembly GCA_004024765.1). Classification (NCBI taxonomy): domain Eukaryota; kingdom Metazoa; phylum Chordata; class Mammalia; order Rodentia; family Dipodidae; genus Zapus; species Zapus hudsonius. The sequence continues at coordinate 26,205 of PVHP010002260.1, read as the reverse complement.
AGATGCAGTCCGAATGACCAGTGAACCCCAATGAGTCTTGTGGCTCCACTCCCCTCAGACTGGGTTTGCAGGCATACATGGCCATGGCTGGCTTTTCTGTGGGTGCTGGGGGCTGAGCTCAGGCCTTCCTGGTCCTCATGCTGTGTCACAGTGTTCCTCCCCGCTGAGTCATCTTCTGGCCTCATCCATCTGTTGTTTTTACTAGAAACATCTCTGCTTGGCCACCGCTGTGGTTCCTAAGCTGTGCGGCTCTGACAGCGTCCCCAGCCCAGTCTTTGCCCACAGCTCCCCCCCATTCTACTGTACTTCTCATCACCTTTCGTCTCCTAGAAGATGTGCAGAAACATTCACATATGATTTGGGTTCATAGAGAATCCACCATGCACACTTCATTCAACTGTACGGCTTGGAGAAGTTCCCAAATCAATATGGAGAAAGAGCGCCTCATTCTTTTTCATGACTGCCTATTGTTCCACTGAATGGTGCTCTCTTTGTGGCTTGGCCAGTTCCTTATTGGTGCCACTGGACTTATTGTCTCCCATCCTTTGCAATTCCCCCCCCCAATATGGCGATGAAAAAAAAAACATATACGTGTCATTCTTTGCATAAGTATAGCGGAAAGGCAGATTTCTTTTCTTGGATATTTTGTTTATTGATTCATTTATTTATTTGCAAACAGAGACAGAGAGAAGAGAGAGAGAGAATGGGCACACCAGGGCCTCCAGCCACTGCAAACGAACTCCAGACGCATGTGTCACTTTGTGTATCTGGCTTTTACATGGGTGCTGGGGAATCAAACCCGGGTCATTAGGCTTTTCAGGCAAACGCTTTAACTGCTGAGCCAGAAAGATTTCTGCAAGTCCATGTTAAACATAGTAGACATCTCGAGTTACCCACCATAAGGATCCTCCCAAACTAAATTCCCACCTGGACCAGTGTTTGAAAGTGCTTTTCCCCATCAGCTGCCAGCCACCCCAGTGTCTCCAAATGATTAGGGTTTTGGCCAGTCTGGTGCATGGACAAGCACCCCTCCGTGCAGCCTCGATTCCCGCGTTGTCTCCCAAGTGAGGTTGAACATGCTTGCAGATCTTGGGCCAGTGTGTGTTTCCTTCCCTGTGAACTAGATTAGACTGGAAATATGGACAAGCTAGTGGGTGCCAGGCAGACAGACGTGCAGATGGATTACTGAGCATCAGTCCAGAGCACGTAGACCAACTGGCTGACTAGAGAACATATGGTTCTCTCAACCCAGGAGGGAATTCAGTATCTAACTCACTGAGAAAGAGCAAGCATCCCAAAGCTGCTCCCAGAGCAACTGCATATCCACAGTGGTGGGGGAGGGAGAGGGGAAACCCTTTCACAACTCTCTCTCTTTCTGTCTGTAACACCCTATCTAATAAAAATATTTTCAAGCGACAAGCTGCCAGAAAACTCTTACATTTCAAAATCAAACAAATCGTCACCCTTGTTGAAATGGCCCACATAGTGCAGGGGCCCTGCCAGTGAGGGATGGGTTGGTGTGGTGGCATGGAGGGTGTCACACTCCACCACAGCTAGGCCACTGTGACCAGACTACAGAGTCTCACACGGCCCAGCCCTCGACGTTTCTCAAGATAAGCCATGCACCTGTATTTTAGCGTGGGCCATCCTTCTTTCCAGGTATTGGTAGCTGGTTTCAATGCTGTCCTAAAACCCCTTGGAAAGCAGACAAGCATGTACCCACTGCTCTGCTGGCCTCAGCCCTGTACTCTGTCTATGTTTCTATATTTTCGTAAGATCCACAGTCCAGAGAGCAGGAACATAATAAGCCAATTCCTCGCCAGGTGGTAACTAGAGAGCCAGGCAGATGGAGAGACGTGTCCTGGTAAACCTGGGGTGGGGTCATCATAGGTGAGGGGCCCAGGGGCCTCCTCCTGGTGAAATGAACACTTTTTCCCACTTCACCTCAACATTAGCATTAGGCCACCTCTGCCCAGCCTGTCTGAGCAGGTGAGGTCAGCCTGATCACCCCAGGTCAGGCAGGCCAGGAGCAGGCTTGGCATCAGAAGACTGCCAGCCTGAGTTCAGGTTTCCGGGTGTGAATGAGCAGCCCTGCTCACTAGGGGATAGGAGAGGCTCTGACACCCCGTGTCTGGCCCCAGTCTTCCGCATGTAGGACACTGGAAGGTTAAGGGCACGATCTTCTCTGGTTATATAAGGAGGGTGACTGGTCTAAGGCGCCCAGGGCAACTGGGAATGACAGGTAACAGAGAAGAGTGATGGAGAGTCTGCCTGAGGGACAGGAGGCCACCCTGTCCCAGAACGGTGGACACTAGCCACAGAACCATGAGGCACTTGAAATGTGGCCAAAGGTATGAAAGAAAGAAATCTTCACTCTTGTTTAATTTGAATTCTGTATGTCAGTGTGGTTACTGGAGTGGCAGGGGAGCTCTGAGGAGGTGGGTGTGTGGCTGTGGCGCTCACTCTGTAGCCCAGGCAGGCCTGGAATCTATGATTCTCCTGACTCATCCTCCCAAGTAGCTGGGATGACCAGCCTGTCCCACCAGGCCTGGCTTCGAGGAGAGATTTCAAAGTCAGCTGTTAATGCTGGGGAAGGCCGCAGGTCATACGTGCTGTGAGCTGAACTATTTCCCCCAAACGTGTGTGAGGCTGTCACCCAGTGGGTGGTGTTTGGAGAGGGCTTTTGGGAGACACTCAGGGTTGGATGAGGTCATGAGGTTGCTGACCTTATGTGGAGAAAGATCTTGTGTTCTCATTCACCATCCCCCCATGGGAAGGCCACCTGGGGATGTTTGTGAGAAGGCCCCTGTCATTGACCTTCCCTGCCTCCAGGCTGTAGAAAAGGCCACTTGGTCTGTGGTAGCTTGTTATGAAGCCAGAATGACCAAGATGGCGGGTTTCCTAACCAGATCACAGCAGGGAGAGAGCAGGGCACCTGGAACTGTTGTGGGGAACACCTCATGCATCTTCTGGTCCCTCCATGGACAGAGGGCCTGAGGAACTAGCCCACAGATCTGCCTGTGGTGTGAAGAGCGGATGGGCACAGAGGCGGGTGTCCCTGCAAGTGTGCTGAGAACAGAGAAGCACAGGTCACAGGTGATCCAGGGTGACATGACATGACAGAGGGTATCCAAATGATGCCATCACACCTGCAAAGTGCTCAAGAGTGAGGCCACCATGGACCCAGCCTTGTTCTCTTCAATCTGCCACCATTCACAGACCACCATCCTGCAGGAGTCCCAGCCACAAGGTCAAGGGTGGAGCTGCCTGGCAGGGCCTGGATTTGGGCTTGGGCACCTTGCCCTGGAAGAGGATGGGGTGTAGTCCAACTCTCCGAAAACCAGTGTCACTGAGGGTCAACCCCACATTTTCAGACAGAACAAATGAAACACCAGGAATCTTTCCTAAGGAATTCCCCGATTCAAAAACTTAAATTAAGCTGGGAATGTGTCTCAGTTGGCAGAGTACTTACCTAGCATGGGCAAAGCTCTGGGCTCCATCCCCAGTACCTCATAAACTGAGCATGTGTAAAGGGGACAGGTATCCTAGGATGGAGGTGACAGATGTTTCTGTAAAGGTGATAGCCAGTAAGTGTTCATGTTTTGAGAGTGATAGGTCTCTGTCCCGATGACTCGTGACCGTCCTTGTGGCTTCAGAGCTGAACAGGTGTGTTGAATGTGTAAACGAGCAAGGCAGGCTGCGTTCCACCACGGCGTCATTCCAAAAGGGAGTGGTGACCTGGCCTTGGCTGACCCCACGTGCTAACACCATGACTTCACCTGTGCAGACATCTGGTGGGTCATCTGACAGCCAGCTGGCACCTAGGAGTGTTCAGCACCTTTCCAGGCTATCACATACATGACAGAATGCCAGCACCCTGTAACCTGCCCCCTGAATGCCACTAAGTGCCCCCCAATAAAAGTGTCTCCATGAACTTCCACAAAGACTATACCTCCCATGACTGGTTTCCACAGTGACAGCCACAGGCATGGGGAGAAATGGAAATGGTGCAGGGAAAACCATCCACCATCCCCTCAGCAAATGCCTCAGGATCTGTTCCAGATGCTGGGCACAAGGTAAAAACCACAGCAGAGTCGAGCCTGTGTGGAATTCATGTGCCAGCGAGGGACACGGGCATTTTATTCACCCATTTGGCCTGTGTCACTCAGTACCACAGACTGGGTGGCCTAAAGGACAGAACCTTCCTTGCTCATGGCCAGGAGAGTGGGCATCTCGGATGATGGTGACCCCGGTTCATGGCTATGGAGGGCTCTTCTGGGCTTGGGGACAGCCACCTCCTGGGCTCGGGGATGTTTAAGAGAAAGAGCTCTCTTCGTCTTGTTACAGTGACCCTTAGGAGCTCTCTCCAAATACGGTCACTGCAGGAGTCTCAGCATAGGAATATTGGGTGCATCGGTGAGTGCAGGAGTATAAGAAACAGGTGTCTTCTAGCTGGGGGGAGGGGACTGGGAAGGACAACAGGACCTATCAGAGTTGACAGAGGCCCTGGGTGCAACAAATCACAGAGCCGGCTGGGGACCAGGGCTGCCAGCAGAAGAGGCGGGTGGCCAGGACAGCAGGAGACAGGAGCCAAGGAGGAGGCACGGGGTGGAGGAAGCCAGGTCTGAGAGTGAAAGCTTGGGATTTGGCCCCAAAAGTCCCAGAAATCACTCCAAGTTGTGAGACAGGGAAAGTAATGTGGCTTGCATCTCAGAGAGGCCCGGTGGTTGCTGGGGGTGACATTAAGGTTTGGACAGGACAGGACGTGGTCTATCCTCGACCTCCTTCCCACCCCCTTTAGTCAAGCCCACATGCTTGTGCATAACCCTCTAGTACTGGTGACCCCATTCAAAAATTCTAGAATAAGCCAGGCATGGTGGCGCATGCCTTTAGTCCCAGCACTCGGGAGGCAGAGGTAAGGAGGATCGCTGTGAGTTCAAGACGAGCCTGGGACTACGTAGTAAATTCCAAGTCAGCCTGGGCTACCTTGAAAAACTTTCTAGAATTACCCAGTTCTTCAGCCAAAGCCCCATGTGGCATTCGTCATCATTTTTTTATTCCTGGTGTTTCAAAAAAAAAATAGGAGCTGACCCTTCATGTAATTCTAATTATTCTAGCCAGCAGAGGAGAGCAAAACCCAAGCTTCAGACACAAGCAGAGGGGCTCAAGGAAGGGGCGGGTTTCACCCTTGGAGAAAATGAGAGAGCTGCACTCAGGCCCCGGCTGCCCAGCCATCTCCTCAGGAATCAACTGATAGGATCCTTAGAGGACACAGGATAGGGGCTGGGGGAGGGGACACAGTCTCAGGCAGCCCCCAGAGCTGAGGCAGACAGATGGACAGACTTCAACTCCACCTGTACCCAGAGAGATGTTGCAATTAGCACTGAAGCCAGGCCATGGAGTGCACCAGGTGAAGCCTTGAAGGACAGCAGATGTCTGCTGCTAAAAGCTCAGGTGATAGGGCTGGAGAGATGGCTCAGCAGTTAAGGTGCTTGCCTGCAAAGCCTAATGACCTGGGTTTAATTCCCCAGTACCCACGTAAGCCAGATGTACAAAGTGGTGCCTGCATCTGGAGTTTGGAGTTCATTGGCAGTGGCTGGAGGACTTGGTATACCTATTCTCTCTCTCTCTTTCTCTCTCTCTCTCTCTCTCTTTCTCTCTCTCTATATATATATCTTTCTACTTGTAAATAAATTAAAATATTTTTTAAAAGCTCAGATGATAAAGGGGGACCAGTGTCCACTGAACCCCAGGGAGTTCCCAGCTCTCTAAGCACTATTTCCCGTGGGACAGCTTCCACGTGTACCATAGCATGCAGACAGCCTGGTTCTGTCCCAATCCACCTGCCTTCCATACTGCTTGGCATTGCTCACGTATTCATTTTAAATTGCCAAAGTGTTAAATCAGTATGCATCTCTACATAAATTACTCTATGCATTTACTTGTGTGTGGTATATATGTGTGTGTGTTTATTTTCTCTCCCGCCAGTGGAAAATTCCAGGCTGTTTTTTAAACACTGTATCTTATTGATGCATCTTGCAAACAGGCTTTTTTTCTGTTTCCCACTAAGAAGCATGTCTTGGAGATCTTCTGGGGTCTGTTCCCGTGCACCATCTCTGGCTCCTGTATGGCTTCCTAGCACTGAGCCACACAGAGAAAGCCAGGCCCACCACATGCTGGCAGATGTCAGGCAGACCCTGCCTTTCTGTGGGCTGGGAGCAGGTGACAAGGCCTGGCGTTGGGGATGGGCCAAGGATGAAGTCAGCGCTTCATTCGCAGTGCCTGCCCTTGTCATTGCTGGGGATGTACCTGGTACTTACCTGTCCCCAGAACTTCCCCCAACTCTGTTTCCACCTCTTTTACCTCATTTGAAACCCAGTCTGCTTTTCTGCTCTGGACATTTCTTTTCTGTTAAAATTTGGGTTGGTGCAACCCACTGCTGTCCCTGCTGCTTGGTAGTGGAAAACGTGTGTGCATGTGTGTATGTGTGCATGTATGCTTGTGTGTGTGTGCGTGTATGTGTGTGTGCATGTGTGTGCACATGTGTGTGCGTTGTGTTTCTGTGCATGTGTTATGTGTGTGCATATGCGTGCATGTGTGTGCCTGTGCGTGTGCATACATGTGTTTTGTGTGTGTTGTGTGCATGTGCATGTGTATGCATGCATGTGTGTGTGTGTGTGTATACCTTTCACTGCTGCTCAGAATTAAACTGTAGCCCTGGAAGCTGGCTGTTCACAAAGGTGGCATAGCCCCAAAGCCACATCCAGGCCACCCCAGCTGCTCCTGTGCCTGGATGGCCTCTGGCCATCTGACCTTGAACTTCTCCAGGCTCCTCTCACTAGTCACTAGACACACATCTGGGACCAAAACAGAGATGTGGACGAAAAGACCCCAAGGGGCCCCAACATAGAGTCCCTGAGACCAGATTCCTGCTTTCCTGGAGCGGGGTGGTTTCCAGGTCACTGAGCCCATGGAGACACTGCTGAACCTAGGGACACTGTGCAAAGCCAGGCCTGGGAGGTCAAAGCAGGTTGTGAAAGGGGCTGTGGGCCCAGCTTCTGGAGTTTTCCCAGTGTGGGCAAATCAAGAGAATGCACCTTCACTGGGACTCCTGTCCCGTGTAAATGAGAGCACTGGGCTTAAAAGCAGTGGCATTTAACCTTGAGGTCTCAGTGCACACTAAGAAATAGCTCCCATATCGAAACCTGGGACACACGTCCTGTGCACATGTGCGACCTCTTTGTGACTCTCCCACGCTTTGCCCCCTCTGCCCTACCTCATTGGACCACCATAAGCAGGAAAGAAGTTCCTGTTGATGGAATGCCTTCCTGCAACAGCGCTGGGCACTTTGGCTGGCAAACACCAACCAGGAATTTGAGGACATTAGTGACTTATTTTTCTCAATTATGGTAGCTGAGGACTTGGGACCAGGGCATATCCTGATCCTCAGGGGCCCTGGAGGAACCTAGGCTTCCAGGATTGCAGTTGTAGAAGGGCTGATAAAATCTTTGGGATCAGGGATCAACAAACTCTTTCCTTAAAGTCTAGAAAGAAACACTATAGCCACTGCAAGGTCTAGAGTCTCTGTGGCATCTACTAGCTCTTAGACCACATGTAAACAGCCTGGATGCACTCTAATAAAACTTTATTTACACAAACAGGTGCCAGGCCGAGTTGGCCAGCTCTTCATACCAGTTTGCCTAGGTCAGTCAGGACCTAGTGGCTGTAGTATCATAGATGCTGCTCCCAACACAGAGTCGCAGTGAAGGTGAGGGATTCGGAGGCAATGCAAGCCCCTCCATGAGCAATGTTTCCCTCAGCAGTGTTCAGATTGGGGGACGCTCCTTTAACTGGTGACCCCGTGAACAGAGCCCCAGAGGACATAGAGAATGAGAGGTGTCAGTGTGGATTGTATCCAGCCACTGAGACACCAGGAGTGTTTGTTACCACAGCACACCATCACCTGTCCTGGCTGATTGCTTCCTAGAGAATCTAGAGATTTCTAGGGTGAACTAGAAATCACTATCCCCACAGAGAGGAAGCCAGTCCCCTTTCTGCTCTCTCCTGTTCCTTCTGAGTCTGCCATACAGGAAGTCACTGTTAAAATTAGTATGTTTTCAACAGTTCCTGAATCCATGAAATACTGGCTTTTAACAAAATGGGAGTAACCCTATCGTTTAGTTAGGGTCTTCAGCAGACAGCATAGTCTTTATCTGTGACTAAAAACATTTGTTTTCAACATAGCTCTTATTTTTCTATATTTATTACTGGTAGTATTGATTCTGTTGGCAGTAACCATCTCCTCAAACTTATTGGAGATGAATGATCTTTGCAGCAGTTATGGCTCACAGCAACGCTAACCTTCACAAAAGTGTGACTCCATTTCAAATTGATGCACAAACAATATGTAAACAGCAATGGTGTGGGTTGAGAGTATGGTAAGATCCTGTAGGATGGGGGGGGGTGATGTTTGAATCTGGGTTCCACCATCTGGTTCAGCATCGTTCCTTTACAAGACATCAAAGTGGCGGTTGGGAGAGGAGTCTGCCATGTGACCCAGCTCCCCAGGAACAGGGTTTTGCAATTCAGAGCCCTGGTTATCCTTGTACCCATGATCCCGTCCCCACCAGAGATGGAAGGATTACTGAACATGCCTTTGCTTCCTTTGGTTGCCATGGGAATAGACTATATCTGGGGACTGAAAAGAATGTGTTAAAGGGCTGGGGAGATGTCTCCGTAGGTAAAATACTTGCTAAGTAAGCATGAGTACCTGTTCCAGAGCACCCACATCTGTAATCCCAGCCCACTGTGGTGAAAGGGGAGGTGGACACAGGAGAGTCTATGTGGGACAGCTAGCCTGGTGAATGCAGCGGTGGACAATGACAGACCCTGCCTCAAAACAAGGAGGAAGGCCAGGACCAACACCTGTAGTTGTCCCCTGACCTCTGCACAGGCGCCAGAGCACACTTGACCATGTGAACAGATGCACGCACACACAGATCTAAGTACACTGTCTCGGTCATGGAGGCGTCTGAAAGGAGGTGTCTGCAACGTTGGTACTTTCTGTGGCTCCAAAGAAAAGCCTGTCACTGCCTGTCCCTGGATTTCTGATGGCCCCAACAATCCCTGGCATTCCTGGGCCTGCAGATGACTGTCACTTCTCTGCCTCCCTCACCCCTGGGTGCCCTTTCTGTGCCTTAGCATCTGAGACTGTCTCTTCTTACAGGGACACCCTAATCCTGTGTGACCTCATTTAACTTCACAGCATCTACAAAGACCCTGTTTCCAAACAAGGTCACATTCCCGGGTGCTGGGGTTAGGGCGTGAACCTGTCTTCTCAGGGGACACAAGTCAACCCCAAACATCACCCACCAGGGTCCCCCACTGAGTAGCCAAAGGCTTGGAGCCGAGAGCTCTGCCTGCCCTTAGCAGAAATGGAAACCGCCCGGGCGAGAGGGCCCGAGGAGGACGGCCCACAGCTGGCTCGCATTAGTCTCGGTCCAGACCCCGCAAGTTCAGCGGCAGCGAGGGGCCACCGCCGCCAGCGAAGGTCAGAGTGTCCGCCTTACAGGATAAATAGACCCGGTCCGATCTACCCCCTCCCAAAGCCACACAGTATCTCTTTCAAAGATCTCAAAACACTGAAGCAGACCGTACCAAATTGACTTTATTGTTTTAAAACTAGCCCCTTCTGTCGGCCACCACTGCCACCCCTCCCCCAGGGGAAGCATTCATAATGAATGTCCCTGCAGTGTGTGCACCCAGTCAGGCCCAGAGGCTTTGATACTTTGTAACAGGCCCCAATGTTCAGCACTTGTTCGAGAAACATTTAGCCATCAGCACCCTGACCACAGCACTAGGAATCAAGTGATCATAGAGAGAGCGGCTCTGGGACTTCCCAAGGGACCAGGGACCTGGTTGATCCCCTGGCCTGAGTTGCTCTCTCCTCTGGCCCCATTCAGTGCTGTGGTAAGTTGCTGCCATTAGAGAGACGAGAACATTGAGTTTCCAAGGAAGAAAGTTATGTGGCTGGGAGGACCTGGCCCAGGACAGGGCCAGGAGCAAGACCAGTGCCAGGCATCTCAGTGACAGGGGCACATGTGGGGAGCCCTGTTTGTTTAAAATAGTCAGCATTTATGAGAAAGCTCTCCAGGAGCAAGGTGTCACGTGTTTACGTGAAGGTGGATTGTTAGTGTTTGTTACGTGACCCTGTGTGATGAGGCAAGGGAGCAGTTGCCTCTAGATAGCCACTGGGTCGAGGACACACGGCCACCATGGTTCTACAGTTCTACCAGAAGCATCCAGAAGGATGTACAGACAGATTTGACAATGTTTGGCTTGGTTTGGAATCACGATTTGTGTGGGTGTGCATGTGTGTTTGTGTGTGCATGAACATGTATGTGAGGGCCTAGAGAGGCCAGAGGACAACTGTGGATGTGTTTTTAGACATTATCCTTCTTTTATGAGACACAGCCTCTGATTGGCCTGAAGCTCACCAATTAGCCTAGACTGGCTGGCCTGTCTGGTGCTTCTCCAGATTTGCACCCAGGAGCTCATACCAGCCACATAGGTAAGTTTGAGGGGTCAGAACAGAGCCTCTGAGCCCAGACCACCAAAGTCCCAACCCAATTCTCACTCGGTTAGCCATGTGAGTGACACTTCGCTGGGCCTCAGTTTCCACATTTGTGAGAGGCAGGTTGACTGGCACTCCCAGCTCACCAGGGTTGTGGTGAAAAGAATCAATCCCCTCAAAAGCAGAGACCAGGGCTGGGCTAGAAGCAGCTCCCAAGGCCCTTGAGTGCTGTGACTCAGGTGAGCTTCCCATGGTGGCCGTCACACATGGCCACAAGCTCAGTGCCTTCTGTAACACTTTTCCAGTTCGGTGTGTCAGAAGAGGGACCTGGGTCTCCCAGGGCTGAAGTGCACGGGACAGGAGCTGTGCCATAGCAGATATCACTAAGAGATCCCCAAGGGCCTTCCTGCATTCTTTCTGGCAGAACCCAGACCTCACAGCGCAGGCTGCCCAGGGAGGTGTGGGCAGGGACAGAGCACTGGAGATGACGAAGATCACCCTCCATTGCTGGGCCTGGAGCCCCTCCCTCCTTCTGCAGAGCAGAGACTGTGCCACACAACTCCCTCTGGCCTCCTGTCAGCCTTCTCTCTGGCTCTCTTGCCTCCCTTCTCCACTCTCAAGGCCCCTATGATTGCATGAGGCCTACGTGGATGCCCATGACAGCTGCCATAGTTGAAAGTCAATAAGGACAACCTTTGTGCCCTCTGCAACCTTCATCTCCCATTGCTTCTTAGCCTGCACAGTCCCAGGCTCCAGCAATGAGCTGGGGGAGGGGTTCTCTGCTCACCATAAGTGTCACCAGCCACTGTTCCCAGCAGCCACACAACTGTGACACAGCAGATCAGTCCTCCTCTGCCCTCTCACATTCTGCTGAGCAGAAGTTGGTGACAAGATCTTTTTGTCTTTAAGTAAAATCCTTAGTGTTTCAGACAGTATTGGTCTAGAAAATCGGTAGAGGAACTGAAATGGGCTGAGTAGGCTGGGATCAGGGAAGGTCTGGCTGAGGAGGTGATTTGAACTGTGTCCTCTGGGGGACAGAGCTGGACACTACGGGAGCAGGAAATGGACACCTGTGACAGCCCAGGATCAAGGGTGGCCCTGTCCCCAGAGAAGGCAGAGTCCGGAAGCAACCCAGTCCTGACCCAGACTGGAGGACCCCGAGGTTCCTGTGACCCAAGGCAGGAAGGTCAGAGGTCAAGACGTAAAAAGGCTTCCTCTATCCTCAGCCACACAGGTCACAACTAACAGGGGGGAAGATCAGCTTCTGCTTCTTTCAGTGTTGGTGGGGACACTCCTGGGACAGTCACAGAGGACAGAGGAACCTGAGGACCAGTGCGTGTGTGTGTGTGTGTGTGTGTGTGTGTGTGTTCAATGTGACAAAAGCATAGCATATAGTTGTTCAACAGCATGAACCAGTCTTATGCCCTGGACTCCAGGACCCTACAGTTTCATCAAAACTAGAATGTTCCATGAGCAGCTCCCATGCCTCCCCTCCCCCTTCCCTGCCCCGGGCCTCTGCTTCGCTGCTGCTGGCACGTTCTCCTCCTTTCCATCCCTGCAGAAGTGGACGAGACAGTGTTTGCTTCCTCCAAGCCTATAAAAAAGAGAATGGCAATTTCTAGAAACAAGACAAAACAAAGTAACAAAGAAAAGTTGGAGCTGGGGTCATCACCGTAGTTCAGTGGTAGAGTGGGTCAGAGAGTAGTGACACAGATCCCCCGGGGGACCAGCTGAGCTGAGAACCAGGGGACTCCAGCCTTTTGTTTTTGTTGGGGACCTGGTGCTGGGCCATCCTCTTCGTGCATAGTTATGAGTGCCATGTGAACCCACAGCTGGCACCTAGGCCATCTTCCTAGGGGTACCCAGGTTCAACCCCACCCCACCCCCGCTCCTACCCCACCCCCCACCCCCATGTATCTACTGCAGCACCCTGAGTGAGTCCCACTTTGCTCTGAGGTCTTGCACCCTCTCTGATCTATGTGACATCATCCCAGGCTTTGTGATTTTTTTTTTTTTTTTGGTTTTTCGAGGTAGGATCTCGCTCTAGCCCAGGCTGACCTGGAATTCACTCTGTAGTCTCAGGATGGCCTTGAACTCACGGTGATCCTCCTACCTCTGCCTCCCGAGTGCTGGGATTAAAGGCGTGCGCCACCATGCCCGGCTTGGCTTTGTGATTTTTGACCTTGACACTCAGTGAACACTGCTCAGGTGTTGAGTGACTGCCCCTTCCTGTGAGTGTGTCTGGCACCCTTGTTGCGTGGAGCTGTGCCAGCTCATACGGGATATGACCCTATGAGGTGGGCCCTCCGGAGGGTTGCGGGTACTCAAGGACCTCATCACTAGATAACCCTGGCAGCCCCTCTGTCCCTGGTCTGGTGATCTCTTGTATAGAAACATGAAACACAGAATATCTGCGAAACACCTGGTCAGGCCTTCTCGGTCCCTGGAGCAGACCTCAAAGCGATGAAGTGCTCTGTAAGTGTGGATGTCGCTCTGATGATAGGGAGGCTTAAGAAACATCCCAACCCAGAGGCTGGGGGATGGCTCAGTGGTTAAGACTGCTTGCTGTACAAGCATGCGGACCCGAGTTTCATCCCTAGCACCCACTAAAAATCCAGGCGCATGCACCTTTGCAGCAGCTGGAGGCCCTGGCGACTACATTTTCCCCCCTCCCCCTTGCAGAGAGTGAGGATGGAGAAAGGAGGCCGACTGGGGCTCATTGGTCAGCCAGGCTAACTGAAAAGTGGTGTAAGCTCCAGGCTCGGTGAGAGATCCTATCTGAAGGAAATAAGGCGAACTGGCCTTCTCTGGCCTCCACACTCACACGCACATGGCATATCACACACACACACACACACACACACACACACACACACACACACACACCACACACAAAAGACCAAAATAAAAAACCAACCCATCCCCATGTGGGCAGGAGTTGGGGAAGCAGTGTCCCCATGGGGCTTTGGAAATCAGTTAGTCTATTAGGATTAGCAAGGTGAGAGAAGGAGAAGTAAATCCATCCGAGAAGAGAGCTGAGTGCAGCTGCTACCTCCCTTTCAGGGAAGGAGTGACTTATGGCTGAAAGGACCCAGGCATGAGCTTTGATCTGAAAGCGAGAGCCCCAAGGAGAGGCTATGGCTCTGGCATTGGTAATCTCCACCTCCTCATGGGGTCACTAGAGGGACCTCCTTGGAGTGTATGGGTCTGTGGAGGAACTTTGCTTCTGCCAGTAAACCCTGCAGCAGGTGACTCGTGGGGACCGAGTTGCTGTGTGCTGGGGGACCTGAGGCTTATGGTGTTTTATGAGGCTCCAGCTTGACAGCAGATGGGTGTGGCCTGTGTGATCTTGTTCAGACAGCCACTCTGTGGACCACTGGACTTCCCTTTTTGATAAAGTATCATTTGAAGAAGGTTCCACTCCCTGCCTGGAGCCTGAAGACCAGAGAGTAGAATGAGGCGATTGATTGATTGATTGATTGATTGATTGATTGATTTAGGGTTTTCCAGGTAGGGTCTTTCTTTTGTCCAGGCTGATCTGGAATTCAATCTGTAGTCTCAGGGTGGACTCAAACTCAGGGCGATCCTCCTGCCTCAGCCTCCCAAGTGCTGGGATTAAAGGTGTGCGCCACCACACCCGGCTGATCCAGAGTTTTAAAAATATCTAGTCTCTCTTTCTCTCTCTCTCTCTCTTTCTCCCTCTGTGTGTATGGGGGGTATTGGAAGGAATATGTGTGTACAGCACCTCACAGTAGCCAAGTGGTTGCATCTGCTCAGCTCTTCAGTATACGCTGGAGACCCTCTCACTGGATGGATAGCGCGTTCTTCAGATGCACCCTTTAAAGCAGCCTTCATTGTCAGTACTGCGGAGTCCTGATGAGCCCAGGCTGGACCACATGCTCCTGTCCCTTCCATTTCGAACCAGGGAAGTGTAAGACATTTCTCCTTCATGTCTTTCACCCTATCAGCGAAAATCACCTTCCAGCACATATGAGTTGTTCCAGAACCTCTGATCTTTCCCAAGAATTGCCCCAGAGGAGATGCGAGGAAGAGAGAGTAATGTTTTGGTCTTGGGATTCACTGTGGTCTCCTGTCTCTTTCTGCCACAGTGTGAAGTGAAACGACCATTCCTTCCCTCTATGATCACATCATGTTTCTCCTCTGTTTAAGAATTGTCATCTAGGGCTTCCCACTGCTGTGACACCCCTGAGCTCCCAGGCCCTGTACAGTCCAGTCCCTAAAGATTTCTGATGTCATCTTTCATACAGCCCCATTTTACTTACTGGCTTCAGGGCCTTTTCACATTTGATTTCCTCAGTCTGGAATGTTCTCTCCCCACATCTTTGTGTGACTGGTTCTTTCCCCTTCATTTAATTTTCTTCAAATGCTACGTTCCCTAAGACATAGCTTCTTAAAAGTGAGTCACAACCCCACATGGGGTTACCGAACTGAATGTGAGGGTTACAAAACATTTGGCAAGAGGGAAAGGCTTCTGAATATGCCTTGACCAAAACTTAATTCAAAATTAAGCGTGTATTGAACCCACGTTGTGTGACATGCATGCACGGTGACCTTGGTTTTGAACATACAACGGGAGCACTTTGCATTGCGGATACCATCACACCAGGCGAAGCTAATGCCTCAGTTCAGACTGGAGATTAGTGTATGTTATGAAGTGCAGTGTTCTTACTGCACATGCAGGGTATAGCATTGTTAATCAAGCCAAATGTTTTATTTGTTTATTTATTATTTATTTATTTGCAAGCAGAGAGAGACCGACTGATAGAGAGACAGAGAGAGAGAATGGGTGCATCAGGGCCTCTAGCCTCTGCAAATGAACTCCAGACACACGCACCACTTTTGCATCTGGCCTTACACGGGAATTGAACCTGGATTGTTAGGCTTTGCAGCCAAGCACCTTAACCACTGAGCCAACTCTCCAGCCCACTTTTAATATCTTTCTACCATCATTCCTCACCATGTAAGTATCAAATCAGAATTCCTTAGGATCCTATTGTGTTGGGCAAAGAAGCCCATCTCTCTTTTTGGTATGCATAATGGCCCTTCTCTGAGTACCCACTTGACAGACAGGAGGTAGAATCCCACGGAAACAAGTCACTTGGCATATCTGTTAGGGATTTTCTAGATGAGGTAAATTGAGGTGGGCAGTGCCATTCCCTGCGCGGAGGGCCCTGGACTGAATGAGAAGGAGAAAGCTGGCTGAGCAGCAGCATTCGGTTCTCTCTGCTTCCTCCCTGCTGACATGCAGGGTGATGCCGGCTTCCTGCTCCCACCCTGCTGTCCCCACCACCATGGACTCTACCCTCTGGAACGGTAAACTGAAATAAGCTCTTTCCTTCCCTAAACTGCTTCTAGTCCAGGTATTGTTCACAGCGATGAAAAGAAACCGATACAATATGCAAATTTTCCTTCACCCAGTACATGGCAAAATATGTATATCTAAAACAAAGAATTATTTTTAAACGAACTCCATTATGATTTAATTTCAGTCTGTATTCTGATCTTACATACCTATAAACCTAAAGTGTGATGTCATACGCCTTTAATCCCAGCACTCGGGAGACAGAGGTAGGAGGATCACTGTGAGTTCAAGGCCACGCTGAGACTGCATAGTGAATTCCAAGTCAGCCTGGGCTAGAGTGAGACCCTACCTCAAAAAAAAAATTCAAGTAAGAAGGGGTCTCTAGTGGAAAAAGTTGAAGACTCCCTGTTCTAGTCGACTTCCGAATTCTTTAATCCTCTGAAAAACCAAACCCCACAGCTCCCCACGATTCCCCCTGGTGTGTGGGAGCAGCCTGGCCACCCTGTGGTGGGCACTATCTCTCCTGGCACTGTCTGTGCCCACCCCCACATTATGCCAACAGAGATGCAATGACAGGGCTGCATCCCTGAAAGTGATTGCTTCCCAGCCCGTTCAACATGCCTCCTGCTACCTGGGAATGAGACCATTGTGACATTTAAAGAAGGTCTGATTGAACCCGGATGGTGTGGCACTGCAGACGAGGACTGGACACAAAAGAACCACCAGCTCAGCTCAGCCACAGCAACCACAGACCCATGTCTCCCCACCTGGTGTGAGGTCCCCCAGGCCTGTGGGTCACAGAGCCGAGAACTCAGTCTGAGTGTCACATAGCCTTGTGTTCACTTGGGCTCTACCCAAGCTGGTTTCACTATGTAGCTCAGGATGGCCTTGAACTCATGGAGATCCTCCTGCTTCAGCTTGCCAAGGGCTGGGATCACAGGTGAGCTGCCTCATGCCTGGCTGCAACGTGGTTTTCAGTGCATAAAGAATAAAAATCTGGAGGCCAAGAAGACAATGCAGTTGCTAAAGTGCTTGCTCTGCATTCATGGGGACCTGAGTTCAAGCCTCACAACTTGGTTTGGAAAAAAAAGCCAGACATTGGGCTGTAGAGATAGTTCAGTGGGTAGAGTGTGTGATGCTCTGAGTTTGGTCCCAGACCCACCTAAATCAAGACTTGGCATCTGTAATTCCAGCGTGCCAATGGTGAGAGGGGGAGGTGGAGACGAGAGAATCCCAGAAGCTGACAGGCCAGTTAGCCACACCACTGGTTAATTGCATAGGACAGACAGACAGACAGAGCTCTGTCCAGGTCTGTATCCCATAAAGCCCTTGTCAGAAGCCCAACAAGCCACCTCAGCTCCAGTTTACTGGCGGGAAAAGTGAAGCTTAGGAAGGTCAGAAGTTTGCCCAGTGTTCAAGGGCCAAGCCCTCGGTTACGTGGGAATTCTGTTGTCTGTCGTCCCCTTTGAAGCATCAAGATACAAAAGGCAGGAACTGGCTCTTTGTGTGTGTGTATGTGTGTGTGTGTGTGTGTGTTTTGGTTTTTTGAGGTAGGGTCTCACTCTAGCTCAGGCTGACCTGGAATTCACTGGAGTCTCAGGCTGGCCTCGAACTCACGGCAACCCTCCTACCTCTGCCTCCCGAGTGCTGGGATTAAAGGCGTGCGCCACCACGCCCGGCTTGTGTGTGTGTTTTAATTGTGTGTGTCTGTTGTGTTTGGGTGCGTAAGCAACACAGAGCACACATGTGGCGGTCAGAGGACAACCTTGGGTGTCAGTTCTTGCTGTGGGCACCCTAGCATGACAGACACTGGTGTTAGGCATCTGGCTTTCCATGGGTTCTGGGGATCTGAACCAGGGTCACAGGGCTTATGTAGCAAACACCTTGTCCACTGGACCCATCTCCCCTCCCAGCCCTTTCTTTGGCCCGCACAAACCAGATGGAGGGAAGATGTATGAGAGCCTGAAGGCTTGTGCAGGACGCAGGGTGGGGAAGGGGGCGGGGCCATCCAGGCCTAGACAGCTCTTGGCCTTGACCACTCTGTACAGATAAACAGAGAACTAAATCTCTGAAGATCCGTCACCTGTCACTTTCTGAAGCATGGGCCTTAATTAGTTCCCAGGGTAGGTGAGGCTTCTGGAACTCATCCTGATTTCTATGTGCTCTTGTCACTCAGCACCCCTCAACACTCAGCACCCCACCCCCAGTTACATTCTAGATCCTTCTGGCTCACACGTGGGGATGGTTTTGGCCACTGAATCCCAATGCCCCACCATCAGACTTCATCTCACTAATACTACAGGCTGTGGACCTGGGTGCAGCCCAGGACCTATGAGAAAGGAACTGTGAGACAGGACCAAGGCGATAGCATGAATGAGGGAACTTGTCGCTGAGGTCATCCACAAGGCCATCTGTGCATGGCCTGGAATCGTGAGTGACCATGAGATCCTTTTACTTTGATCCAAAAGAACTTTGGACGGCAGGGCCTTGCATTGGGTCCCACTGGTGCTGGGAAGCTGCACAGAGGCTGGGTGACCTGGGATGAACCCTGGGCTGCTGCTTCCAGAAGTCCTGCCTGCAGTGGGGCCACACAGACAATGTGCCTGTGACAGTTGGTTTGGAGGAGATGACCAGTGCTCAGTCAGTGGGGCCACTGATGTCCTTTCATCATTGTTTAATGAAAGGTGAAGCTGGGCTGGACCCCCAGAAGGGAGGAGGGGTTTCCACAGCAACTTAAAAAGAAGAAATCCAGAGGGGAACAAGCAAGAAGTTTCCAGCAATCAGAGAACTGCAAATGAAGACAAAGGAGGTGTCACATGAGTCCTAGACAGACTGCAAAACCTAGCCAGTGAGCTGTGTGGCATGCAGGCCAGTGGGCAGGGCGTGGGCACTGTCCCTTCACTGGGCAGACACTCTAAACTCTCACCCAGCTGTGAGGACATTAGGCGAAACCACCTTGGGGCCCAGCAGCCCCACTCCTGGAACTGAATCTAAGGAAACTGGCGCCCAGACCCCGAAGAAACAGGTGCTCCTAGGAGCCTCATGAGGGGCTGGCCTGCCGATGCCCTCTCAGGGCAGCAAGGATGAGAGCTAAAAGGAAGATCCAGGGTAGAAGAGCAGGTACCTGCCAGGGCTATAGCTGACAGGCACCCAACGGGGTGAGGGTCTTAACCTTTTGATACTGTCTGAAACCCTGGGAGAGGAAGTGGGACATATCTCAGAGTTTACAGAAGGCTAGTATGGGTCTGCCATGGTTGATGGGGCTTTGTTCCCTAGGGATTCGTATGTTGAATGCTTGGTACTCAGGGTGGCGAAGTTGGGAGGTGTGTGGGGCCTGGTGAGAGGAGGTTAGGTCATGGGAACTTGGCCCTCAGGAAAGGACTGCTGTCATTCTTACAGTATCTCAGTTCCCCTAAAAGTATTATTAAAAAGAGTATACAGGCTGGATAGATGGTGCTCAGCAGTTAAGCCACTTTCTTGCAAAGCCTAAAGTACTGGGTTCAATTCCCCAGTACCCACGTAAAAGCTAGATGCACAAAGTGGAGCATGTGTTTAAAGTTCATTTGCAGTGATTGGAGGCCCTAGCATGCCCACATTCATTCTATCTGTCTGTCTGTCTGTCTGTCTGTCTATCTATCTATCTCTATCTCTCAAATAAATAAAAATATTTTTAAGATAAAAAAGTAGCACTCAGGAGGCAGAGGTAGGAGGATCGCCATGAGCTCAAGGCCACCTTGAGACTACATAGTGAATTCCAGGTCAATCTGGGCTAGAGTGAGACCCTACCCTGAAAAACCAAAATTAATTAATTAACTAAATTTAAAAAAGTAAAAAAAGCACAACCATCCAGTTCTCTGGCTTCTTGTCTGGCAATGTAATCTCTTATTCCTGCCATGATGCCCTCAGCCCTCAGGGCCTCCTTAACTAGAGGCCAAGTCCATCAGGTTAACCATGGCCTTGAGGCCTGTAAGACTCTGAGCTCAACAAACCTCTTTTATTTATAATATTAGCCTGCCTCTGGTGCTTTGCCATAGTAATTTAATGGATGAAGAGTGGAACAGGGACCCAGACTGAACTAACTCATGAGCTCCTCAGTGCCTGAGGCTTGGTGGCTGTCCACATGGGTTCCCTGATGGTGGCAGCTTCCCTAGGTCATTCAGAGTCCTCTAGGACTTGGGTTGTGACTTAGGGGCTCTGGCTTAGCACCCAGCACCCCCTCCAAGCCCTCTTTCATTGTACAATAGGTATACAAGTTCAAGGCTGTGAAACTGGAAGTGGTTTTCTTCTTGTCCCCAGCCACCATTCTCCTGGGATGACAAGAACCTTTCACCTGAGCCTTCTGGAGTTTCCCCAGGCTCCCCAGGACTTGAGCCGTGCTTCTGGAATCTCCTGCTGCCTGTGTGTTGGGAGCTCGTCTTCCAGCACCCCAGGATGCTCCTGAAATACCTACAAATCCATCCACAGCCACTTTGCATATTTTTAAATATTTGTTTACTTATTTGCTCATATATGGGAGGCAAGAGGGTGTGCCAGAGCCTCTTGCCACTGCAAAGGAACACCAGACACTGGCACCCCTTTTTGTATCCAGATTCCATGGGCAGCTTGGGAATTCAGCCCAGGCCAGCAGACCTTGAAAACAAGAACCTTTAACCACTGAGCCATCTCCCCAGCCCCAGTGACTTTCATTGTCCTATCTTCCTAGACCAGAGGTTGAAAACTAGAAACCCACACCCACCCTCCAACCATGTGTCCCTGTTGGTTTGTAGCAACTGTGTGGGTTGCCTACACCGAAACATACGTCAAGGGCAAATTCAAATTCCCGACTTCTCTGTAAAAAGCACATTAGGCTCTGACCACATTAGGCTCCTGTGCCCAGTGACCAAGGTTGGCTGTCGCTGTAGCTCTATGCCATCTAGGAATGCCATGAGCTGCAAGAACTAAAATTCTTGACCAATGCTGGCTTGCATCATAACCACATTTCTTTCGTACTGGTGACCACGGTTGGTTTGGGAGTTTGGTTATATCTCCAAAGACTGGAATCCTATCTGTTCTTTCACACCTCAGCCTCAGCAGATGAGACTTTACTTCCTGTCCCAAGATGGTTGTTATAACTCCAAACATCACATCCTCACATGATCCAGGGGTCCAACCCAGCAGACGGAGGGACAGAGGGACACACTAACAATCTTTCCCAGAAAGACCCAACATGGCCATCCTGAAGCTACCAGGAAGGCTGGGAAAATGAGATTGACAGTCATGCTCTACAGGGAAATGCTGCAAGGCTGAACTAAAAACGCCTAGAGGGTACCAGCTAGTATCAGCCACAATCTGCTTCCCCCTTCCACAGATCCAGCCTGTGTATTCCAGTTTGTGCCGGTTCCCAGCACCCGCTATGTCCAGCCAACACTTAGGGCATCTGTCACTGTGCCTGTACCAGCTACCTCCTCCCATAGTCCCTAGGGCCCAGTGAGGTTTGGGGTACTGCGTGCCACTTCCCTGCTGTGAGCTCAGCAGCTGAGTGTGTGCCCCGTGTACACATCTGCAGAGGCCAGAGAACATCAGGTCTCCTCTTCCACTTGAAACAGGGTCTCTCACTGATCCCAGAGCTGCCATTTTTCAGTCAGACCAGCTGATCAGTGAGCCCCAGTGACCTTCCTGTCTCCACCCCTCCTCAGCACTGGGTTTTTACATGGGTCCTGGGGGGTCAAACTGGGTACTGTTTCCACCACTGAGTCATCTCCCCAGCTTTTAGATTTGTCCCATATCACTTCCCTTCTACTCTAAGAACTCCCTGTTCCTGCTCTCTCAAGCTAGACCTGCTGAAACCCTGTCTCTCAGTTCTCTTTCACTTGACGTTGCTTTGTCTCCCCTTTGCTCTGAAGGACGTTGTCTGGACATAGAATTATGGGTTGATGTTTCTTTTCTTTCTTTCTTTTCTGAAATTGCTTGAGAAATGCCATACCACTTCCTTCTGGCCTCCATTGTCTCGGACAAGAAGTCTGCCGTCTTTCAGCTTGTTTACCGGCTCCACCAGCAGGATGGGTTTGCTTGAATACACAAATGGACAAAAGAATGAGCCAGCTCCACAGCCCATGAGCACCGTGGCCTGTACTGTAGTTTGTACTCAGAGCACTCAGTATGCTTGAGTCCGTGACTGGAGGAGTGAGCGAGTGAGTTAGTGGGAGATTCATTCTTGGATGTGCTTTGATGAAGAGGTGATTTTTAATGCTGGTACATGAGGGGCTGAGGAGATGGCTCGGTAGGTAAAGTGCTTGCTATAGAAACGTGAGGACCTGAGATCCGATCTCCAGCACTATGTGATGGGATGGGATGCACCTGTAGTCCCAGAACTAAGGAAGCACAGATAGGAGGATGTTTATGGCTTATTGGATAGCTAACCTAACCAAATCTGCAAGTTTTGGGTTCTGTGGGAAAGAGATCTTGCTTCACAATAAATAAATAAATAATAAATAATGGAGGACTGATTGAGGAAGAGACTCAGTGTCAACCTCTGACCTCCACATGCACACACACATGATATGCACTCTCACACACATTTGAACACATACATGTACACCAAAAAACTCTGAGTCTTGAAGCTGGGCGTCGTGGTGCACGCCTATAATCCCAGCACTTGGGAGGCAGAGGTAGAAGGATCACCATGAGTTCAAGGCCACCCTGAGACTACATAGTGAATTCCAGGTCAGCCTGAGCTAGAGTGAGAGCCTACCTCAAAAAAATAAACAAACAAACAAAAACCTCTGATTCTTGAGGCATGCCCATGACTAACTTGAATGAGACTGTTTATAGATGAGCCTGCACACCAGTTAGTGTTTACTGAATTCCTTGGACGATGCCAGCATGAAAGAAGTAAGGATTGAGACCCTCTGGCCCAGGGGGTCCCCTCATCTTATACATTCTTGGATGTACCTGCCGCTCCTTTAGTGACCTCTTCCCCTGGAGGCCACTGGCCTGTTCCTGTCCTACATGAAAAGCAGCCTTAGACTCTAGAAACTTGTTTGCATGGGTCTTAGTTAATTTGAGTTGCCATCCATGTCCCCAGCAGTCCTTGTGTGTGATTAGAAACGGGTTTCCCATTGTGACCATACCTGCCCAGAAACTTAGACCATCAGAACAAATTTTGTCACTTTTTCATGTTTTTTTTTTTGTTTGTTTGTTTGAGGCAGGGTCCCATTCTAGCCAAAGCTGACCTGAAACTCACCCTATAATCCCAGGCTGGCCTTGAACTCACAGTGATCCTCTTACCTCAGTCTCTCCAGTGCAGAGACTAAAGACATGTGCCACTATTCCTGGCTCTGTGTCACTTTCTTACCTGGCCTCCTTTGACAGAAGAGGTGTGTGGATCCAGCTCAGTCCCTCCCCAAGCAAGCCCAGTACAGGCTCTCCGTAGCAGCTGACATATGTATTCTCCCATGTCCGTGGAAATGCAAAGTAGCCAGACACCAAAACAATCCTAAGAACAGAACTGGAGAGCTTGTCTCACCTGCTTCCAAACTGTGACATAAAGCTACCAGAATGGAATTGGTGTGACACCAATAAATCAGCGGAACAGAATAGAGAGTCCAGAAATAAGCCCTGACACTCACGGCCCATTAATTTTTGGCAAAGATCCCAAGTGATTCAATGAGGAAAGAACACACTTTTTAGACTGTAGCCGGAACAATGGTTTAGCAGAGGACTTGGCCCTGCACAAAGATGAACAAATTGGATCATTCACCTAAGTGACGCACAAAAGAAAACAATGAGAACATTACAATGGCTGCCTTTCAAGACACCCTTAAGAAACTGAAAAGATAAGCTGTAGATGAGGAAGTATTTTACAAATGGCATATCCACTGTGGAACTCGTATCCAGAATATATAAAGAGCTCTTATAACTCAATAACAAGAGGACAAATTTAACTTTGTTTGTTTGGTTGGTTTTTTTCAAGGTAGGGTCTCACTCTAGCCCAGGCTGACCTGGAACTCACTCTGTAGTCCCAGGCTGGCCTCAAATTCACAGCAATCCTCCTACCTCTGCCTCCCAAGTGCTGGGATTAAAGGTGTGTGGCCACCATGCCCAGCTAAATTTAACTTTTGAAAAAACTGATCAAAGGATTTTTTTTTTCTTAAATGGGTACATGGTGGCAGGGCTGGTCTGGTACATGTAGGCTCAGGTGATCTTCCCATTTGTTTCTTTTCCCCACAAACATGAAAAGGTGACAGAGTTTGTACTGATGGTCCAGGTTTCTGGGCAGGCACGATCACAGTGGGATACCCCTGAAGGATACAGGCTCAGAGAGATTTCCCCCGACCCTCAGGCCTGAGCCACCACACCTGGCTCCTACTTCTCTCAGTGCCCCGCTCTGACTGTGGAAGCCTAACCTGTCCTTCTGTCTTCCTGCAGGCCCAGCAGGGCTCTGTCAAGGTGCCAACGGACTAAGCAACGCAGCTGGATTCGGGAGCATGCACCAGGTACGCATGACCCCCTGCCCAGGCTTCTTCTCGGCTCTTCTTCTAAATGTTCCCCTTAACCCAGAACATGCAGAGAGCCCCCCTCACACACAGAGGCCTCGCCAGAAACCCGGCTTCTTAGTGCCTGGGTTTGGATACTCCAGGGGCCAGGTCATGGGGACATTCCAAGATGTCCTAACCAATCTTGACCTGACTCAAGCTGTTGAATTTGGACTGTGTGAGGACATTATTGCATATTTTCACCAGACCACAGGCCTCTACAGGGGTGCCATACTTCCTATGTCTCTGTACCCCAGAGCTGAACACTGCTGGCCCAGTGGGGGCTTCATACATGCTTGCTACATCAATCGGGGGCCTTGGATAGGTGAATGTTGCCTACTATGGGGTCTCTTGCTTTCCCTTATGGTCAAGAATTAACCTGCTACAGACTGCAAAAAAAAAAATTAGCCTGTCAAAAATACATAGGAACTCTGAGTTCTAACTTATATACGTTCTTCCTACCTATAAATCCGAAATCACTTCAAAAGACAAGGTTAAAGCCAGGCATGGTGGTACATGCCTTTAGTCTCAGCACTTGGGAGGCAGAGGTAGGAGGATCACCATGAGTTCAAGGCCACCCTGAGACTACACAGTGAATTCCAGGTCAGCCTGGGCTAGAGTGAGACCCTACCTCAAAAAAAAAAAAAGGTCAAAGTGTCTGTTACTTATTTACTTACAAAGATTGCACTTTTTCTTCTTCAGGGAGTTCAAACTTGGAAAATATAAAAAGTATTTCATGTATTTTATATATTTCTAGCCAACTCTATCCAAGACTTGTATCTGAAATAGACTTTTTAAGGCATGATTCTTAAATCTAGAAATCTATTTCCCATAAGAAACTCTCAGAAACACAGATTTGACTCCCCAGAAATTCTGAGTGCAGAAATGAGCTGGGTAGAACTTTCCATGAGTTTCTTGCGGGGCGAAGCTCAGGCTGATGGTGGCGACGGTGGGCTGGAGATTTGAAAAGGTGATGACCTGTGGGAACAGGTGGCTGGTCTGCTGAAACAATACTTGATCAGAGATGACTGACATCTGCGGACTTGAGGTCCATGACTCCCCCATGGAATATTCTAGACCCCTCATATTAGCAGGAGCTCTATATTTGAAACTTCTTCCCTAGAATATCACCTGCCCTCTGAGACACGTGCTTTCCTTGTTCATGCCTGTGTATGTGTCCCAGCTCTGGGAATGTAACTATGACCAAGAAAGTCTGTCAGTCAAGGCCACACCCCTGTCCTTCACATCACCCACTGGCTTACCTCCAGCTACTGTATTGCATCCCTGAAGAAAAAAAAAAGGAAAGATGCTAAAGGTGTATGAGCCTGAGGTTTTTTTCTAGAACTATTTTAGATGGCAGACAGAAAGTGCCAGGGAGTTCTGGCCCTGGAAGCTGCTCTCGGATCAAGGTAGAGGCGAGCCTGGGATGGGGTCTCATGGCCTCAGCTTTGCCCAGAACAGTTCAGCTGGGCACTTCCTGTGCCAGCCAGCCCAGGGCTGCTCCACTGTCCCTGGCTTCTTTCATTGTCTCCCTCCTGTCTCTCAGTCTTCCTTCCACAAGTGCCATTGGCCCTTCCGGCAAAACCTAGGTAGTGACAGGCCTGGTCATGGCTGAATGTTTATTCTAATGGAAGAGAGAGACCCTGAGACCAACTCAGCCACGCCTCCTGGTTGGCATCCATGGTTTACTTGTTGCCTTTCTCTCCCCAGGATTATCCCTCCTACCCCGGCTTCCCTCAGAGCCAGTACCCCCAGTACTACAGCCCTCCCTATGTCCCTGCCGGAAGCATCTGCCC
>PVHP010002259.1:0-92843 GCA_004024765.1 Zapus hudsonius | reverse complement strand
GATGTGGTGTGTTCTCATGTATGTGTCTGTGTGGCGCCTCGTGCACTTACCTCCATCATGATGCACATAGCTTTGATGGCCAGGGTAGGCCCTTCAACTGACCTCTCCACTACTCTTTTGCCAGTGCTGAGTTTAGTTGAGCTAGAATCACTTGCTAATCCTGGAACTTGCAGTTTTTCATGGTCTCTGCTCTCCTATGGGACTTGGTTTACAGACACAGGTAGCCTAGCCATGCCCAGCTATTTGTGTGGGTTCTGAGTATCAAACTTGTCCCTCATTCTTGCATAGGAAGTGATCTTAATTGCTTAGCCATCTTGCCAACTGTTGTAGTCAACTTTCAAGTTGCTGTTCAGAAAGAACCCAAGCAAAAGCGGCTTGTGGAGGGATGGGTTTATTTTGCTTATGGACTTGAGGGGAGACTCCATAATGGCAGGGAAAATGATGGCATGAGAAGAGGGGTGGACATCTTGATCTGGAATAAGACATTATTCACCATTTTCATCATTTTTATTCATCATAGTGCTGAACTCCTAAGAGAGTAAATAGGACAAAAAATAAAAGGAATCAAAACTGGAAAAGAAGATATCAAATTGTTTTGGTTGCATATGACACACTCTTGTGTTGTAAAAAACCACAAGCATAACCAAAAACTATGATAATTACTGAAAAGCATTAATAGCATTGCTATATGCTAACAGTAAGTTGTGTAAAAAAGGGAACCATCCCGGGTCTATCATGCAGGCCCCAAATGCAACCTATGAGAAAGTGGTGAGAGCAACAAGAGACCTATCATCACAGCAAGTCAGATAACCAAGAATAGGTCATCAAGATGGACACCAAAGATATCCAACAAAACCCAAAGCAGACGTCCAAAGATACTTAAGATCCCAACAATAAAGCAGACTTAATAACTTACCCACCATGATTCAGTGAACTGAGTGGAAGAGAGAACGGAAAGATTTTAAGAGCCATGGTGGTGGAGAAAATCCAGAGACATTGCCCCCGTCAGCAACAACATATAAATGGGGGGGGGGGAACCAGGCTACCTCTTGAGCTAATCATAACCTCCTACCCCATGGATTGATTCAGTATGCCCACTGAGGAGGACCCCAAGTGGGTTGGGGATAAGGAGGAGTGAAGTGGGGGTAATATTTGTTCTTACAATGTATCTAATTATTGATAATAAAAATATCAAAAAAGAAAACAAGAAAGTAGTCCTATTTATAATAGTTATAAATATCCTAAATATAGACATAGACATGAATATAGAAATCATCCCGCAATACCTATATTTGAAAACATTTCATATATTGGTAACTTCTTAGTTTATAACTGTTTTACTTCTGTTTACATGCAGCCCCATCATTATACCTAATAATTTCCATGTTTTGCCCCTTTACAGCATCAAAAATAACACTTAGAGAGTAAGCAACAGATTTAAACCAAATGTGTGCAGTAGACCTCTCCTTCTAATGTACTTGGCATTTCATTTTCAGGCATTGAGTGACACAAGTACCAGAGTCTTATATGTGGAATTTAAAACAGTTGAACAGAAGACAGGGGAAATATCCATGACTAATTTAACTAAAGGGGTAAGAAACACTGTCCTGTTAATGTGCCTATTTTAATCTTGATGTATTCAAGCCCAGAGGTTCACATAGAGCCTTGCAGAAATAAGTGAGAACCTTAATTAATAATTTAAGATCAGAATTCAGGTGACTTTTCAAAGATATGCAAATATTTTGGAGTTTTTAAAATATAAGTCAATCTTTAGCTATTTGGACTTAATTTTGGAGCACAGATTTGAGTGATATAAAATTGAATGGTAAATCACCTTGATTTATATCAAAATGGCAGTATTATAATTTATAAGCTTCTTTGGATGAGCACATCATTAATTTAACTAGATAACCCTCCCTGTAAAATGAAAATGATGATTCCCACCACACAAGTTTTAGTCTTCCTTGCACAAAACAGTTTGAGAGAAGATGATGGCTATGCAGTGAAAAGGGGGGTTCTTACATAAACTTAGAAAACACTAGGTTGGGGTTTGGAGAGATCGCTCAATGGTTAAGGCCCTTGCCTATGAAGCCTAATGAGCCAGGTTTGATTTCACAGTAACCACCTAAAAGCTGATGCACAATGTGGTGCATGCATCTGGAGCTCCTTTACAGAGGTTGAGGCCATGTTATGCCCATTGTCTCTGTCTGTATCTCTTCTTTCTATCTCTGGCTGTATGCAAATAAATAAAAACATTTTTTAAAAATCTATGTTGCATTGAGTTGAGCAGGTTTATTCAACAGTATGCTATGGTCTTCATTGTACTAAGCAGAGTTATGAGTTATATAGAATTTGTACATAGAAGACCTTGAATAAGAGCTGGGCATGGATGAAGGTGCATGATTTTAATCCCAGCACTCAGGATGCAAAGGTAGGTGGATCTCCATGAGTTTGAGGCCAGCCTGAGAGTAAAGAGTGAGTTCCAGGTCAGCCTGAGCTAGAGTGAGACCCTACCTTGAAAAACAAAGCAACAACTAAAGAAGAATATTCTGAATATGTTTTACCACTTAATAGATCTTATCCTTGAGTTTGGGAAAGTTGTACAACAGATTACTGTTTCTCCGGTAGATAGAGTATGTAAGCAGACTAATACACACATAGGAATTATAGACCCTTCAACATTTCAGCAAAGTCTTGATTCCTAAAAGATGTATGTATAACAATATCTCTGGTATGAAATATGTTGCCTCACTCTGTCTCCCCATAGTGTCTTGTGTGCCTCTGGGGATGAAAAGCACTTTTAGGTAATTGTTATCATCAAGCACATTTCCTGAATGAGGCTTTTTGAAGAAACAAAAAAGGTGGTGCTTATAGCACATAAAATAAAAAGAAAGGATATGGAGGAGAGGAATGATCTAAAGGATGAGGCAAAAATAATGTTACATATAACACATTTACAGTTTTAATTTTAGTAGTTAAAATGGTTTCCAAGTTCATTTTAAAATAATGGTGAATTATAGTAGTAAGCATAGCATACAGAAGTCAGTTCTGCTAACATGGCAACATAGTAGAGACATGTACATTAGGATTTACACATTAGAATCTGCCCTCCCTCCTATGTGCAATTTTTAACAGTATTATACTTGAAAATGTGTTGAAAAAAATCTATTGGTGCAACTTGCTGATTTAGTCATATGATTGGAATATGATTCTTAAAATATGTTAGGGCTCTTGAGTGAAGCTATTTCTCTAAACAGAACTTTATGTCCTTCATTCTAGCTATAGAAAGGACTGACATCTGTAAAAGTTTCAGCACAATGATTATGCTTGTGTGTACAATTTTTATCATGAATTGCCTTGATATTTTACTTGATGTTGGCATTGATGAATCACCATTCTTGTATCTCCAAATATGCTGAATTTATAGTCTTTCATCTATTATTCTTGAAGAACTATAAAATCAAACTTTCATTTTTAGTTAAATTCAGAAGGAAAAAGTTGCATATTGTAAAGGTGAGGATGTTCTTCATGAAGAAGATAACAGTTTGTATCAATTCCACAGCATTATAAAGAGATAAAAGAACCATTACCATTTTTAAAGCATATTTTCTTTAGTGTACAAATTTCAACTAGCGTTATCAGAAATTGGTTATATGGAGGATGATTTCTGTATAGGTATAGATAAAAGGTGCTTTAATGAAGTAAGTCTTCAGAGACATAAATTCACTTTTACAGAGAAGGTATCTTTTATCCTAATTGCTAAACAATGTTTCCTTTATACATATAAAACTGTAGTAAATTACTGTCTTTATAAAATGCAGTGTTTTAAAGATCTTTGGAATAAAGATTGAATTATATTATATCAGGGACATTGTTGATAAAAAGAAAATGTGGAGGAAAAAGGAAGAGCAGTTGTATATCGAATACTAATTATTCTTAGAAGATGATAACAGAAGAAATGATAAAATATTGCCCTATCAACCAAATATTAAATTTCTGTCTAACAAACAGCTAGGATAACTCATATACTTCCATGAGACCTCATTAGCAATCAAGTACAAGAAAGAAAATTGAAAATCATGGCGATATGAGGGATGGATTAGAAAGAATGTTTAGCATAGAGACTCAAACTGACATACAGCACCACAGGCACAGTTTGCCAACATGGTGCTCCAATCTATGAATCCATAGCCCAGAAAAATTTAGGTGAAAAATAGGGTACGTTCTTTTGCTTAGGAGCATCATACTGCTACAGCCACAAACTTAATCTTGTCATGAATTCAGGACTCTAATATTTATTCTAAACTCAGCTGCCAGGAGACAGACTACTAATACATGTGCCGTCTGCTCTGAGCAACATT
This sequence comes from Zapus hudsonius, assembly GCA_004024765.1. Taxonomy (NCBI): domain Eukaryota; kingdom Metazoa; phylum Chordata; class Mammalia; order Rodentia; family Dipodidae; genus Zapus; species Zapus hudsonius. Next base: position 88,482 of record PVHP010002259.1, on the reverse strand, counting down.
GGTTCAGTGGATGGGGAGCTATGACTGTGGCCAAGTACATAACTGATAATTATGAAAAGGCAGGGACTCTGACATTTGCCTGGAATGAATATTAAACTCAAATTACATGTTATATTTTGAAAATACGGAAGCATCCTCCTTGTTGGCTAGCTTTCCTTGTACCCAAAGGTGCTATGCTTGGTGCTAGGAGAAAAAAAAAGTTTACATCTTACCCAGCTCTCACCATAGGGACTCTGCAGCTAACGTGCCAGGTGAGATGTGCTTATTGGAGCAACAGTGAAATGTTGTTATGGAGATAACTGCTTTCAGATTAGATTTGAGGCTATTCCACAGGAAGGGATTTATAAACCTAGTCAGCAGCCCTTGGAAGGGGAAGACATAAACTCTAGAGTGGAAGCTACTCCTAATTTTTATGCTAAATGGACAGGTTATCAAACTGTCTTATAAACATTCATGTTATACCCATAGACTAGCCTGCTTTCAGTCTCAATCAGTTTATTTTTGTAGTGGGTGGAGATTAATACAGAGACATAGAGCTTGAAAGTGTCAAGAATAAGTGATTATTGTCTGCTTGCCCTAAAGGGAACATCTCTATTACCACCACAAATGCTTAAGGAGCATTGCAGAATTTGGGATGGAATGAATGTAAGAGACAGAGGATGGTGAGGAATGCTATGGAATGTTAGTTTAGAGACATAACATGGCCGCAATACTCCATTCACTCATAGCAGTTATTTCCTATGGAAGACTGAGCTCATTGACACTACACCATGGATGGGGAATGGCTCATGAGACCTCACTCCATACAGAGGAGAGGATGGATCTATTTGTAGTTAATATTTGGCACCCCTCAGTAACAACACACTTGGGCCAAGAGAACCGGGCTGAATACTAGGCTATCCATGTTCCCCTGCCCCAAGGACTGATCCAGATGGCCCACAGAGGAGGATTTCCAGTCGAGTGGGCATGGGGAAGAGGGGTATTGGGGAACTGGGGATAACAACTCATTGTTGGCCCACTAAATAATGTAACTCATTACGGACAATAAAAAAAAATAGTTGCTGAGGAAGGGGGAGCTATGTTTTGCAGTGTGGCATCCACTGGTGAACTGACCATGTTCCCACCCATGCCCAAGCAAGCAACCCTAATTTAACTAAAACCAAACAAAATCAGCAACATAAAAATAGCCTGTGAAAGTAGGAAAAAAAATTCGTTGGGAAGAAGAGAGATTTTAGTGGGAGTGGGGGGGTGGGGACATAAGAGAAGTTTTAGGGAATAAATATGATCAAAATATATGTGTATGAAATTGTCAAAATTAAAATTAAATTAAATTTAACAGTGATATATATTAAAGGCTTACAGAGGATAGATGTTACTATAATTAAATTCATAACAATAATTCCCTGTTTTGGATATCTACATGTATAGTTACATACACTGACACATATGTATTATATACATTTGTGTGTGCCATATTATTGTAGTCAGCTCCAAGTTGCTGGGAGGTACATCCAGGCAGACACAGTTTATGGGAGGAAGGAATTTATTTCAAGCTTTCAGATCCAGATCAATGGTGGAAGAAGATGGCTCTCTTAATTAGATCCAAGTAGAGCGAAACCCATCAAGCATCTAGCAAACACCAAAAGCAACAAGCAAGCATGAGCTACCAGAGTTAAAACAGCTTTCTCTACCCCTTCAGGCTAGAATTCAGATCCATCCCCAGTGACATGCCCCCTCCAGCAGGCTGCCAGGGACTTAAGGAAGTTTAATCTTAATCAAAAACACCTGAAGCTATGGAATACACACATTCACATTTCAACCACCAGATTTAATAAACCCATTAAGTCCTAACATATCAAACGTACCACTATTAGCTGATTATAACAATGGAGGATTGTTGTTATTACCTTCTCGTCAGGACCATATACTCAATCAGAAGCAGTTTATTGAAGGAAAGATTGCATTTCAGTTTATGGTTTTGAGAAGTTTCATTCTAGCTTAGAAAGCATGGAAGACCAGGCAGCAGAGATATCATATCTTGTCATAGCAGCAGGAATGAAATTATCTGAGTGAATTATCTCTCAGCACCCAATGGGCTGAGTAATAAAACATCAAGATCTGCCACATACAATACACCTCCAGCAAGGATCTATCTCCCAAAGGCTCCATCAGCTGGGTTACTAAGAAGCAAACTTAATCACAAACACATCAGACTATGGTCAGCATTTTACATTCAAACTGCCAAAAGCATCTAAAACAGTGAAAATAATTGGGGTTTCAGTTTAAATTATAGTTTGTTTATAATACATTTATCACTCTGTAAAAATTCTCTATTAATTTAGCAGCTGGATAAATCAGTATTCAGGACTGACTAGGAAAGACACTCTCATAACCAGCTCACATTTGTGTCCAGGGTCATTGAGAGAAAACTCTCCAGGCCTGGCTCAAGCATGCTGATGAGCCATTCTCAATGTGAGCGTGCCAAGACAGAATGAGAAACGGTACTAAGAATCCAAGTCTTTAGAACCAGATTAGGAGAGAACGATCTAACATATTTGCCACATCCCATTGTTCAGGACAAGTAAAGCATGTCCAGAGAACACTGAAGAATATGGGAATCCCCTGAGAGGTAGAACAGCAAGGAGAATGGTCCATGACAGTCCTTCTAGAGGATGCCTACCACTCTGCAGAACCTCAGAAATGACAGCCCTCTAAAACCGCACACTTCAATGTTAAACTCCCAGTTCCCAAGCTCAGATTTTCTAGTCACATACAGATTTATAGTATCATAAGCCAAGTGGAATATTTATTTCCTTCTTTTTTGCTTAGTTGATAACTGCCCTTTAGAAAAAAAAGATGAACAACTTTGCAAAAGCTAGCAAGCTCAATCTTCCTAGAGCATATATTTTTCAGTGAGTAGCAGCTTCCTGCTATTAAGATAAGAAATAAAATGAAACGGAGCTTTCAACCTTGCCTGTGAGGCAAGCTCTTTTCCTCTGCAACTTCCATTGCGGAATGAATATGTCAGAATAAAATCAAGGCTTTTCTGTAACAGTCTGAGTGAATGAATAGTGTCTACTTTCCTAAACCCCAATGGATAAACTTATGTCATTTTATTTTATGTAGTAAACAAATGTAATGAAATTAACATATTGATTTCTTGTTACATTAGATATAATTTTATTTTTACTCAATCTGCTTGTCATGCATTTTGGTTTATTAATATAAATCTCATTTGTTTTCTTAAAGAAAAAAATCAATCCTACAAAGGTAGCATAATGTAAATAATATATATTCCAAATAAGTAAACAAAACTCAATTTCATAAATATTTAAATTCCTCTTTCTTTTAGGATTGGCTTTAAGCAATAATCGTCAAGAAGGCTGCATCCTTGCCATTCTTGTTTGGTTTGTCAAAGATATAGTTCTGTTTTCAGAGAAGTAATTAATTTCAGCTAGCCTCATTCATTCATCCTGAACATGCAACACTAGCAGTATTGTATATTTTAAATGTAAATCACTACTAGTCATAATCTAGCAGAGGCTACATGATGCTATCCTGAGAAGTTTTTATTTCGTGAAAGCATGTTGATATGCTGTTTGTTGTTCGAGTTAAGTTTTATGTTTATCAAAAATATATAAACATTTAAAATCAATTATATCACAGTTTACAAAAAAACTACAGGCATTTTGTATGCTTCTTTTCTATTTTTATTATGAGATTTAATGCATAAACATATTATAATTTGATCACATTCCCCCTCCTTGCTCCCTTTTGTCCCCTTCAGCCATGCCCTGTTCCTCCACTGAATCCTTCTCTTTCAAAGTAGTCCTTCTTCTGTTTTGAGGTCTCATTCTTTCTGTCCTCTGTTCTTTATGTCGAATTACTGATGGGCTCAATCTTATGCAGGACTGCGGAGGTAATGACCTCTACTGGGAGATCATGAATGCACAGGTTAGCTTATGTTGGGAGGACTGAGTCCCAGAGTATTCCTTTTCACTCTATGGCTCTTACATTCTTTCTGCTCTTCTACACTGTTTCCTAAGCCTTCCTCCCTTGGAGGGAGTGAAACAGATGTCTCCTTTAGCACTGAGCTTTCAATGGCCTCTTATTTTAGACCTTTGATGAAGGTTTTTTTTTTTTTGTCTCCTTAGGATCTACAGTCATCTCCATTTAGAATCTTCTCAGACTAGCAGTGAGGACATTTTCTTTCCTCATCATTTTCTTTCCATCATCACCTCTTCAGTATCCCCTGTGCCTTGGTGAGGATGACAGGGGATTAGACTTTTGATGACTTTCCTCTCCAGCAACCTGGGATGACTTTCCAGCTCTATGACAGCTAGCCAGCAGGGAGGAGGCTTCCAGCTCATTTCCATCTTGATTTCTGTGTCATGGCACTGAGTATGTGATTTCTGTAATAATACAGTCTTACCATCTAGTGATGGTGAGCAACCAAGAGCATTCTTAATCATCTGCATTTTTGGGAGGCTCAGGAGCCTACCTGAGCAGTGAGTCACTGGGTGGGTGACCTACACCTCTCATGCCTTTTGTTTGAGCACCTCAGTCTTATAAATCAGCAGAAACTCTAAATGCACTTTTAGTTGTTTCTTCAGATATTGAACACTGGTTTACTGCTTTTTCTTCAATTTTTCATTTCCCATAGTGATTTAACTTTTCAAATGGAAAATGATTTACTTCCCTCACATAGAACCCACATATAACACACAACTTATGATATACAACTTATATCTATGACCTTTACATTCTATGTAATTACGTAAATATATGTATATATTATCAGAAGATAATTTATATTATTATTATCTATAAAAGTTAAGAATAAGTGATTACTGTCTGCTTGCCCTAAAGGGACCACCACAAATGCTTAAGGAACACTGCAGAATATGGAATGGAATGAATGTAAGAGACAGAGGATGGTGAGGAGTGCTATGGAATGCTAGCTTAGAGACATAACATGTCCACCATACTCCATTAACTCATAGCAATTATGATTTCCTATGGAAGACTAAGCTCAATGACATTACACCATAGTTGGGGAATGGCTGATGAGACCTTACTCCATACAGAGGAGAGGAAGGATCTATTCCTAGTTAATAGTTCCTGAGGAAGGGGAGTCTATTATATATGTCTTATTATATATATATGGGGAGTTTATATAGTTTATATATACATATAATCTGTGTGTGAATATATATTCATATACATATGCATGCTTGCATGTGTGGGGTATACATGTTTGCCATTGTGTTTAAACATGTGTGCATTCATATGGAGGCTAGCAGTTCACATTGGTAGTTGCTTTCTACCTTATTTACTGAGGCAGGGTTTCTTACTTGAGTCCAGAGCTTGGCAATTTAACTGGTCTCACTAGCCAGCTTGCTCCAGGTATCCCTGGTCTCCAACCTAGTGTAGGATTGCTGGCAGGCCACCATATCTGCCTGGAATTCACCTGGGTTCTGAGGGGTCTAAACTTAAGAGTTCACACTGGTGTGTCAAGGATTTGACCCACTGAGCCATCTCTGCAGCCCTGTAGTTATCTTTTAACTAAACTGATGTATAATTTTTACATTTGTCCTGGCCAGGTTATATTTATAATTGAACAAACTGATATGCCATGGCTAATTTCAATTCTTTTATAAGTTTTTTATTCTCATGAATATAATAATTGCATCACTTTTCTCTTTTCTATTCCATAAAATTAAATGCATTTACAAATTGATGCTAGCTTGTATTGAGCTACATAAAGTTTACTACGTGCATCCTTTTTATCATAAATGCAGGGTTCTTGTTACCTGAGACTGGTTTCATTAGATTGTTTCACTCAGAGACCATTTCATTCAAGGGCAGTTTTCATCTGAAACTGACAAAATTTGTCAGGACAAGATGCATAGATGCGAAATACAAGTGCAATGTCTTCAAAACACAGCAATGCAGATAAATTATATTCCATGCAACTGCTATCAAGAAAAATATATATGGTGCATTTGTTATCAGTATCTTGTATTATCCAATATTTTCATGGATGGAGACAATGTTGATTATTTCCCTAGGATTTGTTAAGAACTAAATGCTCTATGCACAATTTACATACAAGATATTTGGTTGATTGTTTTCAACTACCTACTTTGAGCCTCAGCAGGTAAATTCCACATGCATTGTCAATTTTCCTAACCAGGTTCTCTTGTGTCAGCCATAGAATGCTACATTATTTTATTATTACAATAAAACTCTGGCTGTGAATTTTGTTACTTCCATACCAGGAAACTTTACATAATTTTAGGAGGAGAATATTTGAAGTCATTCTTACCCTGGGACTACTAGCAAAATTTTATTTATATATAGAAAATATGTGAACCTAAAATAGGTCCTGCAAAAAGCAAAACATTTCAGCTTGAGACCATAAATCCTGAAGTCAACTACTCCAGGATCCCTGCAGAAGAAAACATGAAATCCATGTAAGAAGCATGAGCCCAGATGGCCTTGGCTGTCTCAGCTCCACCTCTCCTGCTTCTGGTTCCTAGAGTAGATGTAGAATGTGCCAGGAATGCAACCTCCTGGGATGAGAAGGCTCTGTCTTAAACACCTCTTCTTCATACATACCTCTTCTTGAAAAAATGTCCTATGATGCTTGTACTCAGTGATCCAATTGGCATTCAAAGCCTAAAACTCAGGTTGGAGAACTTTCTGGCTTCCTTCACTAAGGAAGAATGTGGTGCATACATAAACACGGTTTGATTTACTCAGTCCCACTTTTTCTTAGACTTAGACTACTTTTCATGGAACCTGAGCTATTGCTCTTTCTTGATGTCTTGGAAAAAACATGCTCTCTTGCTTGGATTTGTGTGAGTGCTGCTTCCTGGACTAAAACTGAGAATGTAACAGCTAGTCTGTTGCCTCTCTAGGTCTTCTGTCAACCCATGCTGGAGTCAGGAACACCTGCAGACTCGAACAGTTTGCTCACACAATCTTCTATCTCACTTAGAACCTTGGCAATCTTAATCATTAGTACTTATTTTTTTTCTTTCCATATTTACAAAACTAACCATTTCATAAATAGTCAAGTACATTTATCTGCACTGTCATAGACTCTAAAAATAAAGATTCACTAATTCCAAAGTAAAAACCACTTTGGGTCAGCCTTTTTCTTTTTATTATGACTCAGAAACAACAATGGCTTACTGAAAAGAGCCCCACAAATGAACAGAAGCCTGTGTCTCAAAATGACTATAACCCACATTTACATTTAACTTGTGTACATATAAAAATCCAGGTTGAAAAATCATTTTCTCTGAATTTTAAAGGTATATTGAAAAAGCCAATGTCATTTTGAATTCAGGTCCTTTTAAGTAATGTTTTGTGTATATTTTATCTGGGTGGTTTTAGGACTTTGGAATTAAAGTCTGTCCCCTAAAAATTCATACATTAAAGTCCTTCACCATGACCTGAAAATAAAACATAGTTTGGAAATAGAGACATGAACGATGTATTTAGCTACAATGAAGTTGTTAGGATAGGCACATATGGTGCATATATATGGTGTACATACACAAAGAGAAAAGCAGGACATGAAGACACACATCTGACAAGGGAAGTCACCTAGAAGGAGAAAGATAGCGCCAATCCAAAGATAAGCTTGGAAGAGATTTTTCTTACAACCCTCAAAAAAATACCAACACTTTTGAAATCTTGATGATGTACTTCTTGTCTCAAGAACTGTGAGGCAAACAATTTTTGTATTGCAAAGCACATAGTTTGTAGTATTTTATTGCAGCATATTGCAGGACTTAATCTTCAGTGTTCTAAAATTTCATCATGACAGGCTTTGTATTTATATTAATAGGAGATCTATTTTGTTATGGAAACACATGTCCTTCAGTTCCTGGATGTGTCTTTTCTTGTTTTATCATGTTTTTGGTGAGTTGCTACCTTTCAAATATATATATATATAATATATATATATATATATATATATATATAAAATTTTACATTCACGGCCATACTTGAATTTATTGATTTAATCAAATCAATTCAAATATATATTTTCTAAATGTTTCTCTCCATTTCCTTTTCTAAACATAATATCCCAGTCCCATTTGGAATATGTTTTTATTAAATAAAAAAGCTCCCTATCCCCTATTTTAATTTGCTCCTATTATAATGGATTTGTTGCTGTTGCCTGTTTCATCTTTCTTACATCTTGGATCTCAACTCAGCAGCTTGGAAATTTGGGTTGGATTTATTCTACAAGGTTCAGTAGGCCTTTGCACCAGTTACTTTCTCATTGTGGACACAAAACAACCAACCATAAGTGTCTTATTAGAGGAAAGAGTTTATTTGAGGCTTACAGCTTCATGAGAAGTTTTGTCATGGTGGAGAAAATATGGAAACCGAATCACATCTTCATACATCAGGAGCAAACAGAGCTGCAAGACTGAGTTGAGGTGGTTCTGAATATCTAGGCACTATTTTGCCTTCATATAAATTTCATAGTTCTTATATCATTTGTAATATTTATTCTTTGGAATATTTAATTTTGTAGTATTAATATAGACCATTAATTTTTGCCAAGTATAAAAACTCCAAAAGAAAATTATGATAAATTAGGTTTTATTAATAGTAAACCTTTTTGTTCATCAAGAATTACCAGAACAACTGAGAAAGATATATTCAGTATATGAACTTGAAAAGTAGGCAATAAAACATTTACAAACAAATATTCAATATTATTCTTATTAATAAATATTATTCTTACAAATAAATATTCAATAAGTAAAAAATTTAGAAAGAAAAACCTTAAAACTGATAAAGATGTAGTTTTCAGGAGAGAAGATAGTTGACAGAGCTCAAGATATTCATTCACTCATTCATTTTAGCTGGGAAATAAAATGTCATCTCATACCTACAAAAATTAAAGTCTTAAAATTCTAATATGATGAACATAATAGCCACAGCCACTTGTATCGTTCTAAGGAGAAGAAATGCATAATTTCTTTGTAAAATATTTAGGATTATCAATAAAGCTAGAAGCTTTATCAAGGCAGTGCATCTAGAGGAGAGGGGAGGATCCTGCTCCCTATCTGTCAGAGGGGGTGTGCATTATGACACCACTGTGTATGCATCCTTTGAAGCAGTCCACTGACAGAGCAGAACAGAAATGCTGGCAATGGCAGAAATGACTCACACACACCCAGTAAACCATAGGTATCTACAAGACAGAAATTGACACACCTTTATCAAATTCAAATATTTGTATTGTATTCAGGAGGAACATAAATGCGAAAACATAAATTTAGATAGCTGTATATTCTTTGTGTGTTGTGCCTAGAAGCTTCTGAAATGGTTAATCAGTGACTGGATTAGACCAACTCAGTCTGTTTTTAGCTGCACCGGTTGCCACGCACACCACTGTCATTTCTCAACCTTGTGAAGAACAGGAGCCATCGCAAAGTCTAGTAGTTCATTGCACAGAAGTAATTTTTGTTTGATGTGGAATTTATTATCTAATTAAAGATACATTCCAATCACCTTTAGCAAGATTTTACCTCAAAGAATACCGGATGACACCCTAGTAAATTAAGCATCAGTTAAATAAAGAAATAAAATCATGAGTGTTGTTATTTTCTAGCAAGGTATAAGCATATTTGTTTATTTGGTTTGATTCCTTAAGGCATATTTTTCCCTATTCATGTTTAATTATATAAAGAAGAAATCATTAGTTTAAATACTTTTCCATTTTAAACTACTGTCACTGAAATATTTGCACAACTGTGATGATGAAATTTGCTAAGTTATAGCTTAAAAAGTGAAATTAGATGATATTTTTGAAATTGCTTATCCAACTTCCATTTAAACTTGGTATTATTCTTAACCTGTCACTTAAAGATGAGCATCAGCAAATGGCTCTATGCAAGCATGCCAGAGCTATTGAAATTCTAAATGCTCCCAGATTACAGAAATCTCTATTTTATCATGTCATTCCAACTTAAAATACACTGGAAAAAAATAATGACTCCAAAGTGAATGTGTGTGCAAAGTCCTAATGTAGTTTTTCCCAAAAAAACTCATTAGATAATATTGTAAAATGTATGGTCAAGAACAAACTCCTTCCATTTTCATTTTTTCAATGAAGTATAACTTCTTCATTTTCAAAGGGGTTTCTGAACTCTCTGTTTTTGCTTATGCCATTATTGCCTTTTGTGTTATGGTCTTTCAGAAGATTTTTGTATGTCACAAGGAATATACAACAAGGAAACAATAGCCATACTACATATCCGTCATCCAAAAGTGCTCCCACGTAGCTGGGATAGTAATTATGGAAGTCATATTCATGAAGCAAATTCAGCTAGCTTTTAATTATGACATGAAACCTCAGTCAATGCTGTCTATTATAAGTAGTGCATGATTAAAAATATGGTTTATGGTAGCAGAAAAGATTTAGAGATTTTGAAGCATATCAATATGTTAGGATGTCTTCCAGCAGATAACTCCTAATTATGAAAACAATCAAAACTAATTCTGATTTTAATTTTGCTAGTGGAATTGTGGCCTTTCCAGCATATTTGGAAGGACTGAATTCTAATGTTTATAATTCAAAATGCATTAACAAATGACAAAGAATTATCTCTGAAACTTATTGTACCAAAATGTTTTCCTGGGTTGTTGACAATATGTTCTGGTGAAAAGACTCATTTGTTTATGCATCAAAGACTTATCAAGTGAGTTAATTAACCATAAAACAGAAAACATCTTTGGAGCACTTGTCTCTAGGACCTCTTTGATTTCTTTGTTGTAATTCCCAAGATACAATGTTTGTGACAGTCACCAGCTTGCTGATAACAGTCCTTGCTGTTAAAGCTATTAGGGGTCCGTTGGTACAATGGAAGAATGGTCACAGAAGAGTACAGCAAGCACAGAGGTGGTGAGGATGCTGCATTTTAATTGGAGAAGGCCATCTACAAAAGTACTTCCACCAAGCCCAGCTGTCACAGAATCTGTCATTACAAAATGGCCTATTTGGTCTCCACCAATGTTTCCGTGAGGCTATGATCCCAAGGATACGCCTTGAAAGCCACACAAACAATGCCATTTGACAGCTGTGAGTGAAAGCACATCTTGCCAAACTTTTAATTAATTAGCAATCTATTTGTGAGATGAAGTCATAGATGGAAATATGTGACACTTTGACAGGAAACTTAAAAGGCAGTACTAATTATATTATGTATATAGCATACTTGAAATTTCAAATCATCAATGATTTTTAAAAGTTCCTTTTTCTAAATTCCCTTTCTCACCTCAGGAGCTTACCTTTTCTTCTCTATGGAATTTTATAAGCATAAAATGTGACTTTCCAGATTTTACTAAGTAATAAATACCTGATTGTTAGCGCCTATGTTTACAAAATCCCTTTTCCTCTTATGACTAGTAAGTAACTATTACATCTTACTTTGAAGAGAGGTCTGGAATAACTTGCATTGAGAAATAACCCCACCGTGAAATTTTTTAATTAAATAATTTTATACTTGTGTTGAATATTTACATAAGGCACAAATTGAATTCAATTAATTATCTATAATGTCTAATTAACATGCTTAAATAATAAAAGTTTATATATATATATATATATGTATATATATCTTGCTCTATTATCATCTCCCTGTTTGTCTTTATGCTGCTAAGAAAAAAATTCGTCTCTTAAAACAAACCCTGGAATTTTCTGTTAAACATGTATATAATTTAAAAATATGGAATATTGACAGAATTTAAAATTAGGAAATAATATATTTCAATTGTGTATTATTTACCAAATGTTCCTGAAGCCTATTTGAAAATTATTTGTAGATCTCATGATGTTTTTTAGGACAAGGTCATTGCATAACAGGAGAAAACAAGCTGTATGACATACCCATGCCTGTAATCCTAGTACTTGGGAGGCTGAGGCAGAAAACTTTTCATGAGTTCAAGGAATGAAAAACAAGTCTGAGCTGCAAAACAAGCTCCTGGCCAGCCAAGAATAGAGTATGAGATCCTGTCTCAGAAAAACAACAAAATAAAAAAATAGAAAAATAAGACATAGTCAAATGTACTCAAGCCATGGCTGCCTATACGACACCCTGCATGTGAGCATAAAATTATGAGAAGACTGACACCATCAGCACCAATGGAAACAATGAGTGCAAGCAGTGAATAGGAGAGAAAATTCTTTGAAAAGAGAGCAAGTGAATCAGATTTCTTCAGCCAGTTAAATACATCTAAAGAAATTTATGATCAATGGCCAGAAATTATGCTGACACAATGTTGCTATGTCATAATCCTTAAAATTCATGTGAAAATCCAAGAACACAGTATTTCATCAGGAAATGAAGTGGCCATTTCTGAAGGTGTTCCTTTCTTCATCTCAAGTATGGCATTTATCCATCCATGCAATCACTTAGAGCTGGCATATGTGTTGGCACAAGAAGCATTTGGATATAGAAGCTCAGTACTCTGTAGTCACTAATGTGATGAATTTTCCTTTGTGAGAAACCTGCTCTATCTTGCATTTGCTTCATTCTTTCCCTGCATTATATTCTTCATGCAATCTCAGCTCAGTATATTATGAAGTAAACAATCATGACAATTGTTACAATACTAGCAAATGACAAATTTTAACAAGAGTTTGCTCCACTTATATAAGCAAAATTTCTTTTTTTAGTCATTCTTCTTGATATTAGTAAACTTGCTAGGTCTTTTGTGTATTTTAAATACTTGTTGTTTTCACACAGGTCTCAATATTAAAAAAAATTCATTCAGGCGAGCTTCATTTTAGACACGTTGATAGGCATTCTGAACTTTAAAGTTGATTGTCTTTTGAATATTAAAACTTCTTTTTCTTTTCCTTGAATTCACTGAATTGTCTTAATCAATTGAAGATCTCAAGAAAATGTAGAAAAGATTTTACATTCTGATACATTTCTATGTAACGTAATATGAAATTTGTGATAAGGTAATGTATTGTTTGATTATGGCCTATGTTCTCCAGTCTGATGTTTTATTTATTTTTTGGTGTGGGGGGGTAGGGTAGGGTCTTACTCTAGCCCAGGCTGATCTAGAATTTACTATGTAGTCTCAGGGTGGCCTCAAACTGATATTGATCCTCTTAGATCTGCCTCCTGCTCCCAAGGGCTGAGATTTAAAGGTGTGTGCATTATTTCCTATTATATCTAGAAGGGAACATTGGGCTCACTTACATCATGTCTTCTGTGCATGTGTTGCTTAGGCAAGCATCAACAGCTTAGACATCAGTTATGAATGCAGTCTTTCCTATGCTTCTGTTTCTTATTTTGGTCCTCTCCCACACAGCAATGGGGATGAACAAAAGATTGAATGATTTGCCTTGAGGCAAAACCTCATTGGCTGACACAAAAAACACATCAGAATTAAAAACCATTCTAACCATAGAGAAACATGCTTTGAGAAGTGAATATGTGTATTGATTTTGCACCTAGAAGCTGAACGCTATGATCTTTTATTGGGTTCACCTTATCCATAGCTCCTTGAGAAGGGGAATAGAAAGTTTCCATCTCCAGAGGCTGACATCAGATAGTAAACACATCGATCAGCATGTGCCTTCCTATTTCCACTTACTGAAATTGAAAGAAGGGAAAAAAGATGTGCATATATATATAAACTTCTGAGAATAAAAAAAAGTGAAGTTTCTGATGTAAGCCTTTAGGGATCTTCTAGACATTTACCACTGACCTAAGTCACTCAAGAGGAAAAAAATCAGAGTCTAAATTATGCTAATGATGAGAAAAGACTTTAGGAATTCTGCAGTCCACAAATGCCCAATCACCATATTCTAATAAACATTTTTTCAAAGTTCATAAGTGATTCTATCCTACAGTCAGAGTTGCGAACCATCAATCTAAATCAGAGACTGGGAATTATCTTGGGGTACTATAAGAGTGCAGAGACTGATGTCTTAGGTTTGGAGTGGGAACTAACAGGCTAACAAGGTCCAGAGTGAGGGCTCAGCTGCTATGGCTGCTGCACACCAAGATCAAGGTCCCAGAGAAATGCCCCAGGAGTCTCATTCCTCCAACAAGAAAGACGCTATATCAAGTAACCAGCATTACTTAAGTTTAAGACCAAGTCATTGCATATTTTTATTTTTACTCAAAGGGCATTTCTTTGTTACTTCTATAAATAAAGACATTAATCATTTATCCCTTAAAATGTGACACTGTATCATTCTTATACAGATTGTTTAATGATTCATTAATACTCTTTGTTATTATTGGTTGGCCTCTGCAGGAAGCAGACTAAAGTAGTGAAGTTTGCATGTGGAAAGTTATACTTACATCCACAGCTGTGGAATGGAAGGGGATGGAAGGAGGTAGGAGCGGCAGAGAGAGAGGGTGGTCAGTAACACAGTTTCAACCAAGGTTGATTACACACAGTCCTTCACATGTTATCCAATTTGGTGCTAGGGGTGGAGGGCATTGAATGGTTATTGAATATAGGCTACACCAGGATGGGATTGGGGTGTTTTATGAGGTGAAAACTGAGGGCTGTCTGACAGGAGTACTTTCAGAAGCTAAGAGAAAAAGACAGCTGCACTAATGGAGGGCAGCACATAGCAGAATTCTTTGAACTCTGCTCCTCATGTTGCTGAGGCATCCTATTCATAAACAATAGGTGCATCTCACACACAGACATAGTACACTGAGGGCAGCTCACACACAGCCATAGTACACTGAGAGAAGCTCACACACAGCCATAGTATACTGAGGGCAGCTCACACTCTGCCTTAGTACACTGAGAGATGCTCACACTCAGCCATAGTTCACTGAGGGCAGCTCACACACATCTCAGCAGCAGCTTCTGAAACCAGTTCATCTTCATCTAATGGCCTTACTGAGCCTCCACATAGAGACTTTAACACTTCCCATACCACATCTTAGCAGCCATTGGACCTGGCTCACCTTCTTACAATATCCTTACTGGCTCACCACACAGGAATTTTAGCCCTACTTTAGTTTCCTCAGGGGCTATTTTCAAAAACCAAGCCATGTTCCACAACATATGACCTGTCTTTCCAGCATTTGTTAAACTCCATAACACCAGGTGGGCAACCACATTTGTTAATCCAGGGAGGAATGAATCTTAACCTTGAAGAGCAGCATAATCCTTTAGAATTCTTCAGGCCTGCTCCTTGTATAAGAATTTGAATTCCTACTAGCTTGAGCCTCTGTGGTTCATCCTCAGGGCACGTTTTTATTATTTAAATGCAAAACAGTTGGTCCAACTTTAATGATGATTATTATCTGTTTTAACAATTAGAGCTTAAATAACTAAAAATCAGTCTCTGTTTCAGTAACTACGAATTTGCTTGATATTTTTCTTTTGATAAACCATACATCTTTCATGCCTTCCCATTCTATACCTTCCACCAAGGACACTAGTCCATTACATTAAATTCAACCTTAATCAAACTCTTTGAGGGTGGACCTAAGAATTTAGTCTGCCTTTTCACCAGTAGCTCAGTTCCAACAAAATTCTCTCATCCTCTTAAAAAAAGTTCATAAGCCAATCCTTCACTGTCCAAGATAATCTTTGCATTTAGAATTTTCAAGCTATCACCAGAATAGCCCATAAAGCTCTGCAAGAATTCGCAGTCCAGGGCACCAAGTCCTTCCACATTCCTTCTGCAAACACATTACAATTACTCAAAATCTTCATGGTCAGATTAATCCTGGCAAGCGACCCACTTCTCAGTATGAATTTTCTGTTGCAGTTTACCTTTTTTTGCTAGGAAAAACTTCTTATCAGAAGCAATTTATGGGAGGAATGGGTTATTTCAGGCATACAGAATCCAAGGGCTTCCATGAATGGTGGAAGAAGTTGACTCACTTCCATAGATCCCTAGCAGAGAGACATCATCAAAAAGCCAGAAAACATGAACAGCCAGAGCTCCAACTTGGCTCTCTAAAGACCCATTAGGGAAGGAATGAAAGATTCATCCCAGTGACACTTCCTCAAGCAGGCTGCTGGGAATTAAACTGGAAGGTTAGCCAAAACCAAAAATGACTGAAGCTATACATTCAGGGACATACATTTACATTCAATAAAAAAGGTATCTCAGGAGGCAGAAGTAGAAGGATCACTGGGAGTTTAAGGCCAGTCTGAGACTACATAGATGATAGAATGACCACCACGAGAGACCACTCGGAAAGAAAAAGCTTTAATCAGAGAAAAGGTACCCCGAGCTGCAGGTTGTCTCCTAAGTGGGGAAAAAGCACATTGGAAACTCAGATCAGGAATTTAAAGGGAATGCCCAGGTTGGAGGAAGGGCCCATGTGGTCACCTAGCTCTCAGCATCAGGAAAGATAGTCCCACAGACTGTGTGGCCAGACAGAGACACAGCAGGTGGGGGGCTTTAGCTCCTGTTTACAAGGCAGGCTTCATCTATAACTCCTGTTAATACTTCTCTTGAAGCTCCTGCACTGGTTTGTGGGGTGGAACTGAGGTGCTGCCTGAGTTTTGACCTAACATCCCAGCTTTTTGTTATGGAATATGGCCAAAGTCTCTCATTGTGGCTTTTTCCTGCTGACAATGGGGCAATGATGTCCAGGGGAGGCTAGGGTGAGATGGCCATTTCAAGGTCAATGGATGGAGTCAGGCTCAGACATGGTGACAGGCTGGTAAAAAGTCACTAATAGTTGATTAATTTTTTGTGTGAGAAAAGTGGTGTACCTGGTTTTGTACATATTTCAGGAGACAAGGGGTCATGAGGAGTATTAAACTTATCCCTGTCAGGGGTCCCAAAAGTGGCACAAGCCAAGGCCATATGGGGCACTCCAAGGGCTCAAGAAGGGTGATGCAGTTACCTGAAGCTGGTTAGCTAGGTTTTTGAGAGTTTTTTTTTTTTAATTTCAAGTTTCACTTTGACTGATTTACATAGTAACAACACTCCCTAGTTAGAAAAAGACAAGCCCCACCCTTGTCAGCCCTTAACAGATCCCATGCCCTTTGATTCTATAGGACAACAGATGCTAAAGAAGTGAGCTGTTCTTGTAGTAATCATAAGGCTTCTGTGGAGCCTCTGACAGCCATGCTTAGCTCTATAAAGAGATTTTCATAGGAAAGAAAGCTATGGCCTTGCCTCCTGCAGCTATGGAAGCCGCTAGGCTGACCCCTACTGAGAAGGGCACAGGAAACAAGCAGTGTGCTTGATAATATTAAGCTGATTCAAGAGGGAGAGAGGAATTAAGAATAGATACCCATGGAGTGGGGAAAAGAGAGAGCTCCCAGAGAGAGTGTGTCTAAATAAAGATCAAACTGGGGTCAACTTTAATGTGATCCTGATAACTTTTCTCACATTTATTCACATTCCCACACACATGCACACACATTTGTGATCTCTATTTTTGTATTTAGTGTGATTCCATACTTACTTAAATATTTTCCCGTTATTCCTACCACTAAAAGCCATTTTTACTTTATTATTTTGTATATGTAAGTGCTATCACCATTCACAGAAAATACTCAACAAAAATCTTAGGAGCAATCATTACTTTTTGTCTTTCACAAATTCTCATATCACATTGATCAATAAGTTGTCACTAGAGTCAGTTAGAGAAGAAAAAAGGTATATTCAGATTGGTGCTCTGATACCGATGTCCATCGTGGTAACCATGCTTACCTTTAGTGATCACTGCAATTTAGCCCCTGAAATTCTAGATGCAAATGAGTCTCGTGGCATTTAGCTTTCTCAGCTCTTTGGATGTAGTTCCCATTATAAGGTGTTGTCCATAGAGAAGGACTGTCTCAAACTTGTAAATGAGACTTTAGCCCTCTTCACAATTTCATTCTTACACTTATCTGTGGGAAAATATATCTTATGAACTTTTACAGACTGGGTGAGTTGATATTCAATGAAAAATCCATTCAAAATTCTAATCTCCATGTTGAATCCCTTCATCTAAAACCAAAGCAGTGTTGACATTTTTAGTTCACTCACTCTAAACCACCACATATCAGCCAAGCAGTCAGAGGTTTTCATGGTAGTTGTGCTACAAAAGTAAATACAGATGCTGTGTTATGTAAGCCCAAAGCAAGTACATCTGGCTCTGTGAGCTCTCTATTTTTCCACATTATTTATTCCACACCCTTAGTTTTCATTCTATATTTTTCTCAGATTTCTGCTATTATAAAGAAGAAAACTCCGGTGACTTTTTAATGAGTGTGGCACACATAATAATGCATCACACTTTCTACCTCCTATTTTGGTATGTGATGAAATTTTGTTACAATTATAAAACCAGAATCAAAGCAGAGGGTGTGTGTAGTCCTGACTAGATCAGCATTGTGTTACATGACAACCATCTCAGATGGAGTTACTAAGGTTCTTCTTGTGATAAAGGCTTAATTTCTTTGAATACAATGACAAAGTCCCTGGAGCTGGAAAGACCATTTCCATTGGAGAGAAGATCCTGCTTCCACAGGGTCCCGAGGCTAAACTTCTGTGGTGAGGTCATTGTGGTTGGGGTGGGGAAATTGTATTCATAGGTAGAGAGATATATATTTTTGTGTTTTTACTGTCAAAGACTATCCACATTTAGAGGCTCAATATTCTAGCTTCATTAGTTTTTCAGCACAAACCCCCTCAGCTTACAAGATCCCATTTATCTCCTAATATCCCATTTTATCAAGACACAAACGGTAAATCATATAGTTCAACTCACTTTGTAGCACAAAGACAGTTATAGGATGTAATTATGCATTGATTTTCAATAGTGTTAGGTTATCGGAGTAAAGCGCAAGTTAAGTTTGGAGAAGAAAGGACTCAGGGATGAACTGGGCTCAAGATTTAACTTAATGGCAGGTGAGAGAATAGTGTTATCTACAGGAAAGAGACCTTGGAGCACCCAGTAAGGGGAGACTATTGTTTTAAGGCTTTTGAGGAGGGGAGGGGCAGTATTGCACTGCCAGGAAAGGGCTTTTCAGGGAATTACACAGGAGGAGTTGAACACCTTTGAGCCAAGCCTACATGTTCAAGGGTACCTAAACCACTGGAATGCCAGGCCCTAGAAAATCAAGTCTTCACCTCAGGTCATAGATTGCAGCTGGGAATAGCTTATAGCTTATTGTTCTGGGGCCTTAAAACTTAGTCAATTTTTATAACAATGGGGAATCCAAAATTACAAAGCTGGCCACTTTGAAGGAGACACAGATTACAGCTGTGAGAAGAAGAAAGAAGAGATGTCTTTATTATAATCCTAACACTTGGGACACAGAGAGAAGCCTCCAAAGCATTTATATCCTGCCTAAACTAGGAATTTGAATCTCTAAGCATAATTTTTTTTCACCTTTCTATCCAGCAATGCTACAAGCAACCAGAAAACCTCGTTACATTCACTGGCGTTCCAAAAGCGGTTGAAAGTAACCAACACCGCCTTCTTATAAATAGTTGGTAAAGTCTATTCTCATGTACATAATTTTCACATTTTTCTTGTTGGATCATTCCATGGTCAACCACTTCTTTGTTCACCACCAGGAAAATTACTTCCTGTGTGTAGTATTGCTACTTTCCCCAAGTCTTGACATCATCATCGCCATCAATAAGCAAAATGCCACCAAGATGGAGAGCTGTTTCTGGTAACCTACAGAAGAGCTTACTTCAAGACAATGAAGTATGCAAAACACAGATGTTACTTAGATCCATGTCATGTGGCAGATTTCCTCTGAATTGAACAGAGAAAGGAAGCTCTGAAGATTCAAGATGTCATGCTAACTAGAAACAAGCATCCCTTCCTGGGAAGGCAGGGCAGGAAGGAAATTCCAGAGATTTAGGACGTCAGCAAGTCTGGGAAAGGGTTGCAAGACCCTGCCCCAAAGCTATAGAAGGGGAAAGCAACTGCTTGGGGCTGAGAGATCTCTGATGGAGCTGCCTGCACGTGGTGCAGAGGGCTCAAGACTCTCCAAGAGAGCTGCCTGCAGTGCGCTCTGGAGATGCAACTTCCTTGAGTCATCATTAATGCTGAGTTGGGATTTCAGTGAGTCAGCTGTCTTGGAGTTGAAGCAGCTATGGGGAGGTCTTCATCCAGGATGAGATGAGACTTCTCAAGGAGAAGCTGTGTTTGAATTTGAGTCATCTATTGCTCCTGTAAGGATTCCCCTCTCCCTGCTCTGTAATTAATCCCAATAAATTTATTAGTTCACCAAGTTGGTTTTGGTGTCATTGTCCTTTGGTCTGTCATTTGTGCCCTACTGAGGAGAAGCTATGAGCTATGAGTGATGGCAGAACCAAATACCAGTTTGGGAGAAGCAACTGCATGTTCCTGGCTATGGGAAGCCAGGTATGAAACTGAGGCTGAGAGAGGAGCATGCGTGGGGTAATCCTCATACAGTGAGCCCACGGAAGAGCTGCTCTGTGGTCTCATGCTCTGTCAGCAAGCCCTCACCCTTAGGCTGAGGAAGGGGTAGCCGCCATGGCCATCCGTCACTATGTGGTGTGTGCTGATGGGCCTTCAGGCAGTAGGGGTGGTTGCATGGGTCTTGCTAGGGGTAGTGAGACCTAAGTACCTGAGGCTACATCAGGAGGAAGTGTGTCTGTGGGAGGAATCCCTGGGTGGCCATCTACCTGTATGTGGTATAGAGGGGCATGTAAGCCTGATGAGTGGGGTCCACCACGGAAATACAGGGATGCCCTGAAAACAGCTGAAGGTTTAGAGAATGTGTTGGAGTTCCCTAGTGGGGAGCATAAGGGACTTGAATATCAGCGAGCTGCTGCAGGAGATTACCTGAGGCTGAGATGGCTGTACAGAGGGAACTTGGTTGTGTTAAGGAGGAAATGCAAAGGGAGAAAGACATGCAGCTAAAGTCTTCAGAGCTGGCCTTGGATTTGGAAGGCAAATTGGATAAAACTGAAGGTGAGAAAGAGGTCCTGAACAAAATACATGTTAGACCAGTGTTGAAAAGACCTGCATGGGATCCAAAAACATGGAACCTGGGGGAGGAGTCAGATAGTGGGGGTGAAAAGAATGTGGCAAAATTGATAAACTGAGTTTGTAAAGTGCTAAAACAATCTGGAAGAGATGAGAGGCAGACAAAGAGGTCTAGTAGGGTGACTAGCAGGCAGATGTGGACAGATTTGTGTAGAGCTGGTGTTCCTAAGATTAAATTGACAGAAAGTGAAATGACTGCTAGTGAGCCTCTGGAAGGCTTGAAAACCTGAAGAACAGATCTCAGAGAGTATGAATGACAGGATGCAAGTGAAGAGAACTGAGCTTCTTCCAGAAATGGGCAATTATGCCCCCAAGGTGAGTCATGTAACTTTCCATCCTGAAAAAAGGCATTCTGGGGGTGGAAATGGCTCACCTAGCCCTAGATTATCACAGCAGCCAGGTATAGCTGAGGGAGAAACAACATCCAAGACTTCAGCTTCAGTGCCAGCCCAAAGATATGGAGGAGTCCAACCCAAAAGGCAGGCACCACAGCAGGCTGGAGAGCAACCTCACTCCCCCTTGGGCCTGGGTTGTGTCAAGCAGCTTGAGTGAAATCCACAGAGACCATCAGGTATGAGAAGATGCGAGGCAGCTCCATGGAAGTATCGCAGGGTAAGGAAGAAGATTGACCCGTGGAAAATTGGAATTCTAGTAGGCTAGATGGGATAGTGCCTTCCATCCATGGTGCTACTCCCAATATTGATTTTTTGAGGAAGCAGGTGATATAACAGGTCACAGGACATTGACTTGAGAGTTTAGTTATCACTGCCTAAATCCCTAGCTTTGTGCACATAATTTCTAACAAACTACATGCAGCTTTGGGAATGCTCTAGAATACAGAAGGTGAAGGTTACCTGGAGTGGGGCATTTTGGTGGTGGTGTTAAGTTACCCCTGCTCCTCCTGTAAATTTCCTCAGGAAATTCATTGGCTTATCATGCTGTACTTGGATAGAATCCTTTCTTTGATGTGTCTATATCTGGGGTGAATGGATGTTTCTTTATATCTCTCCAGGAAAAGTTACAAAAGTCTATCCATCTAAGATTAAAGATTTAGTTCTAGAAATTCCAAGACCCATCACTTGCTGTTTCCAGTACTTCAATGGTATTGTAGAGGAGTGTGATCATGCAAATGGTACAGAAGAATGATAGTTCTGTAAACATCAAAAAAAGTGAATCATAAAAATTTTAAGACCTTAGAATATGAACAAAATTTTTTTTCAAGACTAATCATCTGCTTGTTTAGAAATATCTAATATTGGACCTTTTGTTAGTAATATTCTAAATAAATTATTGTTAAAACTAGAATTGTTATTAAATCCATGTCATATGTTATAGTTACCTTGCTTTTAAAAAAAAATCTGATTTCTGAATACAAGAGATTTATTCACCTTCATTCTTACATACTGTATCAAACTGTCTTAAGTTCATTTGTAAAAAACGGAGAAAGAACATTTGAAATATTCTTGATATGGAAAAAAATTCAAATAGAATTTTTTGGAAGTTAAAAGGAGCTAATTACTGGTGCTTTTGAAGTCTTGGGGAAATAGGTTTTAGAGCTTGAAAGATCAGCAGCAGCATGCCCACAAGGGGATAGAGAAATTATTCATAAAGTGGCATTTCACATCTAGGAATGTTTCTTGGAAATTAACAGCTGTTTGGAGAAATTAAAAGCTCTGGGAAAATGGGCCACATATTATAAGCATTTTAGATTGTGGGGCAAGATGTCCAACAACTTTCCAATTTCAATGAGGAAATTGTTTTGGAAAAGGATTAAAAGAGATCAAGCAAAGCATGCTGAATAGAGTTATACCTCAGCTCGGGCAGGGAATAGGCATTTATAGTTAAATACCATGCTTCACTTTTTAGTGTGTTTATAATTACACATTATACTTTGATATGTGTCTGTATTTATGTTGATATTCATAATTTCTCACTGAAAACAGGTGAGGTAAAAATGTGATTTAAAAATTGTAAATAATTCCTGGCAGTCCTGTAATCAGATTGAGCAGGGCAACCAAGGCACACAGGAAAACATAAATATTGGGCAATGTCACAGCGAGATGGGGATGTGGATCTCCTAAATTTAATACAAAGAGCAACTGCCTCAATGCCCTGGAGGATGATCAGAAGCAGTGAGCACCCATATGGTCTTCTCAGATAGAAAACAGAGGTAGGCGAGCTTCCACTCTATACAGTTCTAATCTAAAAAATCATAGTAAAACAGAATTAGCTGTATAGTAATCACAAAGACTCAATTCTTTTTTAGAAAAAAATCTGTAAATTGTGGAGGAGGAATAAACTCTGTAGAATTTATGGTACCAAGAATACCCAACTACAAAAACAAAAGGGCAGGAGAAGTCACTGATAATTAGGGGCAAGGCATGAAAACATCCTGAGTCTAAAGTTTTAGCTGAAGGAGGAAAAACCTGCTAAAATTTAGGGATGGTGAAAGGCTTAAGCATGATCAGAAAAGAACAGGCAAAGTAAAAGCCACATCTATATCCTCCAGGGGCAGCATAAAGCAGATTTTGTGGAGGGACAAGTTGAAGACTAGAAATGAGTCAATAATGAGAAATGGTAGTTCTCTATCACAGTCCTCAAAGACATTAGTCCCTCTCTAAATCAAAGGTGCTGCTGGGAGAATTTGAGGGCTGGGGTCCATTGACACAGAGGGCAATTATAGTAATAGCAAACCTCGAGCCTTTTCCAATACTGATAATGAAGGCCCGGTGACAGGAAAGGGATACTCATTTGACTGCACCTAGTAAAAATGCCTTTCAAATAACAGCAATAAAATTTAGGGAAGATACAGAAAATTAAAAGCAGATGGGAAGGGAAAGGAACCCCTCGTCATCCTGAAGTCTCATTGCCAGCTGAAAGTCAAGAATTCCAGCACAATTAAAATTTACTGTGCAGTTTATCTATATAGAGCTTTCTATGTAGAGCTATTTCAAATAAGAATGTGATAATAGCAATGAGCCATGGTTAAGGCCTAATTTTCTATGACCTTGCTCCTATTCTAACTATAAGACTGCAATTTTTAGGAACCCAGCAAACAAAACTGCAACTTCACATATACAATAAATATGTCTTAATTCCTTTGCAGAGCCCTTGTGACCTAGGATTTGACCTTATCAGCTGTACATCAGAAACCATCCTGCTTCTCATTTCCAAAAAATAAAAAGAATGTTCCTTAGCAGTCCTTTGAGGTTTGACTTCAGAAACCACCACAATCATATATGTGGTAACTCCAAAGACACAAAAGCAACTCTTTCATGAGAAGTCTCTGCTCATATTTGGGTGTATACCGTCCTTTCTTTAAGAACTTCTCTTTCTATTAATACCTGTGCTTACATCTGTGTGAACCCTTCTCTTCATAAACCCAAACTCTGCTTCATACAGATGTCCCAAAATTATTTCCTGAGCTACAGTTAAGAATCCCTGCTTCACCTGCATGGAGGTCTCTGAACAGATCCTCAGGCTGCTCCAGGTGGCGATGTGGCACTGTGTCTCCAGCACCCACTCCCAATGCATTGACAATATGACTTACTCAGCTCAAATCGACAAAACTGGAAACAAACCAAAAAGTAAAGCGCTAGGGAGGCGGAGGTAGGAGGAGCACCGTGAGCTCAAGGACACCCTGAGACTACATAGTGAATTCCAGGTCAGCCTGGGCTAGAATGAGAGCCTACCTTAAAATACTTTTAAAAACTGCCATGAAATAGTTGTCGAGTGATAGTTGAATCTAAAATAAATTTGTGTTCTTTCCTTATTTATACCCGCTGCAAAGCATGCTGATATCTGCATAATGGTTTCACTCAATTCATTTGTTTGCCTTTTATATATTGAAAGAACATTCTAACATCACCGCACCAAAGAAAAGACACAGGGAATTCACTAAAACCACATTTGAGCTCACTTTAAATTATTCTGCACAAAATGAGTAAGTTATTATTTTTAGTAAATTGCTGTGGAAGTGTTGCAAAGAAATGTTTAATGAGCTTAATAGTGACTTAGGCTGCAGGGTGTGTTTCTAAAAGTTTATTATTTTAACATCAGAATGTAAAATAGTAACCCATCATATCTGAAACAGTATAGCATAGTCTTGATTCAGGCAATGAAAGAAGAACGAATTAGTAGCATACTCTCTTTCTTCATTGTGATCACAACAATGCCTTGCATTTTTCTGTGCTATTGATGGAGGAGGATTTTATTTCTTTGTTCTTCTTTATCCTAAAATATTTTGTTCTTTCTCAAACTATGTATATGTTATCCTTAAAACTGATTTCCCTCAGCATCTTGTAATTTAATTTCACTTTTATTTTCACAGGTAAAAATATTTTATGCATTCCCACATATGTACAAAAAGTGAATATTAAGGATTTTAAAAAACAGAATTGATTTTTATCTGAAGAAACAGATATGAAGTACTCAAACATGAAACAATGTGAAAGTAGAAATAAGTACTCTTATTCCCATCACAGATTTCTCTGTTAATGCTCTATTTACTAATGACATATATACTTATTGTGTACCATCAAGGCCAGTGAACATGCTTTTTAATTTTTCTTAAAGCCTATCTTAAAAGTAATCTAGCATGGGCTGGAGAGATTTCTCAGTGCTAAGTCATTTGCTTGCTAAGCCTGAAGACCTAGGTTTGATTCCCCAGTACCCATGTAAAGCCAAAAGCATGGAGTGGTGCATGCATCTAGCATTCCTTTGCAGCAGCCACGGGCCCTGGTGCATTTTCTTCCCCCCTTCCTCTCTCTGCAAATAAATAAATATTTTTTAAAAAGTAATGTATCTCTTCTCGTAGGTTGTTCAACAGCATTGTCATCTTATGCTTCAAATTTAGTCTGTAAATACATATAAGTGAATACACTATTATTTATATGCTATATTATTTAATTGAATTTTATAGAAAAAGTATAAAATATAAAGAAGACATAAGTCAATGTGTAAGAACTAATACAATATAATTAAATATGAAATCTTATGAATTTGAAGTATGATATTTGCATATCTACTTCACAGCATTAAAATATAACATCACCATAATTATTTAACTGCATTCCTCCAAAAGTGTGTATTGCACTTAATATACCTCTGAAGATTCACTTTGTATGAAATAATCCCTACCTCAACTCTATGACTCAGAATGGCTGCTATTGAGAGGTGGTGACATGTTTAAGGCTTAGGGCATGGTGGAGGTCCTTCCATCAATAAGGGCACCCCAGCAGAAGGCATTTCTGCTAGGACAGTCTGAATTCTTCAGGGAATGTTACTGTAAAGGAGCTAGTGGGGCCCTCCATTCTCTCTGCTTCTATGGTATCTCACAGGAGGCATTCTTTGCCCGAAAGCCTATGTGATGTTGTTGAAGTGTTGAAGTTCCAGAACTAGGGGTTACAACACCGTCTATTCTTTGCATAAGTTGTCTACGTGTGGTATTTCATACAGTGACAAAAAGCTGTCTAATAAAACTACTCTAAGAATTAGCTCAAGAAGCCAATTATTTACTCCTAGATTATTAAGACCATGAAACCACATATATAAAATATGAAATAAGACATGTCACCTGGGTTCCCTGCTTTTTTGACTTATGCTAAGCGTGTGCTAGCATTTGGACATGTTTATTTGGATTATTCCAAATGCAGAGTAGTCCTTACTTTGTTTGTGTTCTCTTGCCATGGCATACTTTATAGCATCGCATATCCAGCCTGGGCATATTTACATAATTATTGCATCAACAAAATTACTTTTAGATAAATATGTACAAGCCACTTTTCTGTTACGAATGGTGATGCTTTCATAAACTCTGTGCTTCAAATAATTTTATAATTTCTAAGGCTCTTTGAATTCTCTATACTCTTAATCAGGTAAATTAAATTCACCCTTATTTCTGAGCTCAACTATCGACAAATAATGGAGTAAAATCCCAACCTTGATTCATATGAATAATTTCAATTTGCATATGGTTATTTTAGGGCATTCCAACATTCAGCTGAGTTATTAAATGTCATATTCATTTCACCTGCAGTTTCATGGCATGCTGCATTACACATCGTTAGCATCAAATAAATTATATAACAGTATTCCATTTTTTCCAATTTAATGAATAATTCCTAGTCTAAAATGTTTGGATAAGTAAAATTGATCAGCCATCTTACTGTTTGACCATTCAGAGCCTGAAACATGCAAATGTACACTATGACTTCTCACAATAAAGATTTTCAAGCAATTCCAAATTAGTTTTGGTTCTGGGACCGATTATTTCTATACAATATCTCTTAACACTGTACTGCTGTGGAACATAATTTTGAAAAAGGAATGACAGGATACTTATGAGAAATAATGTGAAAATATTATATTTTTAAGTGTTCACTCCCCTTACTAAATACAGACTTAGTTGAGTAGAGACTCACTAAAAGGACAATATAACACATTTACAAATCATGTAAAATGAGATTTGAAATTATTTCTATAAAATTTGAGAATACAGAAGAGCCCCTGAACTTGAGCTTGTTTGGCTCTACTTAGGAAATGTGTGTGTTATAGACAAGCTAACAGAGGTCTGAAGCCTTTTGCTCTCTACTGCCAGGTGGATCAACCCTGGAGGACTGTGTTCAGTTCTAAACACCCTTTAATAAACAAATAGTTAACTGATCAAATGGAGGAGTTGAGATGATTAAATGGGATTAAAAATAAAACACAAAGTATCATCAGTTTAATCTCCAGTTGAACATTCAGTTGAAAGGCCAATGCAGACACACAATAATTGACATTAAACTTTAGAAAAGTTATCACATTCCCTTTATGTATTCCCTTTATGTTTACATAGTATTACTTTCAACCCATAGTCTCTGATTTCAATCATATGAGAAAGATGATTCAATTTTTAACTGACTTGCTAATAATGTAAGGCTAATATCAGTTAAATATGAAATATATAAATTCTCAGTCAACTGCTCTAAAATATAAGGTAACACTAAAGAGTGGTATAGATTTCCTTGGGACTTAAAGTGCCAAAACAGTCAAGTCTACCATTTCTATCTTAGACTCCTACAAATAAAGTGTCAAATAAAATGTGGGCCAAAATATGTGGCATGATTTTCTTTTTCATTTTTTAAATATCTTTATTATGAATAAATCGTGTGAAGGTGCCCCCATTTCCCTCCTCTCTGTCCCCATTCACTGGGATCCTTCCTCAGTGCGCCTACTGGATCTGCTCATAGGTTAGGGGGTTATGAACTGCACCCGAGGTAGACAGTTTTTCTTTCTCTTTTTTTATTCTTCCCCCTTTGTTCATTGTTGCTGAGGGGGGCAATGTCTCTGGACATTCTCCCCCACCATGGCTCTTACAATCTTTTCACCCCCTCTTCCACTTAGTTCCCTGAGTCATAGTGGGTGAGTTTTGAGGCAGCTTTGCTGTGGCCATCTTAAATATCTCTGGATCTTTGCGCTGGGTTGTGCTGGGTATCGTTGGTGTTTATATTAGAATCTTGTTTAAAAAATGAGGAAATAGCCCCAAATAGTTAAAGAAATCTTGAGCAACATTAATAAAAATCAAGGTATTACACTAATCACAATGTCTGGAATCAAACTCTATTAAAAGGCATAGTAATTAAAATAGTATAAAATTGATGCTAAAATAAACATAATCCAATGGAAACTGAATGGGGAATCCAGAAATAAAACCACATATTTGAAATCAAATATTTTTGAAAAAGGTACCCAAACTACATGATGAGGAAGGGATAATAAACAGTGCCAGGAAAACTGGTGAGCTCCATGATGAAAATGAAATTAGATCCTACTTCATATGACATACAATTATCAACACGGGATGGAATTAAAACACTTTGGTTAAGACGTTCAACTAAGGGCTGTGGAGATGCTAAGTGGTCAAAGGTGCTTGCTTGAAAGAAATGAGTTCATTCCTCCTCAGTATTCATGTAAGAGGGATATAAAGTGGTGCACATATCCATGATACCAGCATGGCTATAAAAAGGGAGGTGGACCAGAAGAATCTGGAAACTCTTAGGCCAGACTTGAGTCTGTCACACACAGAGCAAAATGAAACCCTGTTTCAAAAAGAGGTGGAAGAAGAGGACAGATACTTTAAGGTTGTGATTCTGATCTCCACATCATACTTGTGCACACACACACACCTGCACACATGTATACATAAATGAACTGCTATAAGAAAAAAAACAAGGAATGCTTCAATGAGAATGGTCTGTTCTATGACTTGTTTTGAGTGATCCTAAAAACATAGGCAACACAACTGAAATTCACAACTGTGTTTACATCCAAAAAAATAGAAAATGATCAAAAAAGGAAGAATATGTTTGTAAACCAAACATCTGGCAGCTAATAAATCCAAAATATATATGAAACTTAAAGGACTTGGTAATTAGAACACAGTCTAATTTTAAACTTGGCAAAGTTGCAGGCACATAATTATACAAATATCAGTAGTATTCCTTTTCATGAGCTGTCTGCAAAAGACATCAGGAAAACAATTCCATTTAAAATAGCTACAAAATAATTGAAATATTCAGTACTAAACTGAGCTAAGGAGATGGAAGTTCCCTACAATAAGTCAATTACATATTGGTTAAAGAAATTGTAGAAAATGTTTCAAAATATGCACTGAAAGGAGAGCTTCTTCAATAAATGGTGCAGGAGCTGGATATCAGTATGTTGAAGAATGAAGCTAGAGCCTTGTCTCTCACCTTGTACAAAATCAACTGGAAATGGATAACATACCTGACTATAAAACAGAAACTGAACGTGCTAGCAGGAAACATAGGAGAAAAATAATGAGATAGAAGCACAAATAATCCATCCATGTCTGGAAATCCAAAAGCTGAGAAAATGGAAGCTGCAAACCAGTACTGAAAAGTAGGACTACATCAATAAAGAGTTTCTGCACAACCCAGAACATAATCAACAAAGCGAAGAGATAATCTACAGAAAGGGATCAACATCCAATATATGCAAACTCAACCAAAAATAGCAAGAATGATAACAAAGCAGTCCAATTTAAAACTGTGCAAGTTATCCAACTAGGCACTTTAAAAAAAGACATCCAAAATAGACAAGAAATGGACAAAACTCAGTACCTGTAGCTATCTGGTAAATGCAATTCAGAACTGCAATGACATTCCCTCTCGCTCAGTTAGGAGAGCTATTGCCCAAAAGATAATCCAAGTACTGTCAAGGATGTGAAAAAGTAACTCACACATTGAATGAAAGACAAAGAAGTGTTTGTGAAGATGTGAAGAAAAAGAAAACCTTTACATACTCTTGGAGAAATGTGTTCATTTGTATTGCTATTAGAGAAAATAAAAGTATGATTTAGCAAGCTGTCTACCAAGAGGGGAGAGAGAGAAAGACAGAGAGGGAGAGAGAGGGGGGAGGTGCAGAAATTAGGAGGCTGAGGTGGAAAAAGAGAGATATGGAGACATGCAATACGGAGATAGTGACAAAGAAACATATGCACCTATGACAGCAAAAGAAGAAATACAAAGAGAATGTCACCAGAGCTTTTATGCCCATGCCCTTAGGGCATGCTGGGGTGGCCAGTGGGATTGGGGTTTGCCAGGTGTGGGCCAGTGCTCAAGGAAGGAGGCAGGGGGCTGGACCTCCCAGGCAGCTAAGGGACCCTTTGAAGGAAGACTTCACTTCTGGACAGTTTGGGGAGGAGGGAGCTCTGAGATTAACACTATCATTTGTGACATCATAAATCATAATGGAAGATATTTTCATAAGTGAAATATCGTAGGCACAGAAAGATAAAAACTATGATCTGAAGGAGCAATCTTAAACAATCCCATTTCTAGAAGTAAAGAGAGGACTAGTTGCAAGCAGGAGTGTGGGATGATGGGGATTTGGGGGAAATAGTCAAAGGATAGGAATTTAGAGCTAGAAAAGGTGAGTTCAAAAGATCTATGCGTGCCAAAGTCACAATAGTTCATCACAATATACTATATACTCGAAAATCATTTACAGTGTATTTTAACCATTCTCACCACAGAAATAAATATGTTTTAATAAATATATTATTATTATCTAATCATTTCGGTATGCATGTATCTTAAAACTTATACATGATAAACACAATTATCATGAATTAAAGAATTTTAGTATCAGGGAAATAAGAAGCAATATTAATTGTAAAATTTGTGTAATTATATAAGCAAGACTGAAATGAATTGGACTGTGATTTAAGGTAGTCATATTCCAGCTTATCAAATATGATGTCAGCTCTCAGGCAGGACCGTCAATGAGGTTATTTCAGGTGGGAAGGGTTAAACATTCACATATCTTGCAGTTGCAGAAAACATGCTTTATACATTGTCACTATGATTCACGTTTAGTTCCTTGTGAGTTTGTTGGAATGCTTATTTCTGACAAACTGAAAAACAATTTTCCATTGTGTTTTACTTAGGAGCTGAACTATAACATGTACGTTGTTATTCTACATCATTGATAACCTTGCAGTTCAGCCTTCCTATTGAGGATGCTCCAATTGGATTCTGTGGGGAAAAAAATCACATTCAATTATATGTTGTATAAATGTTAATGACCCAAATAATTGCAAACCAAAGAACCAACGTGTTTTTTAAATATGCCACAATAGAATTCTATAAATAAAAAATAAATTTTTAAATTAAACTTATATGGTAGCATCCAAATCTTATTAAAGTTCAAAAATAAGCTAGTTAACTTGAGTAAATTTCACAGTTATTTACAAGTCATTTGACTGGGCCACTTGAAGCTTGATCCATTGCAATAACGGTGTGACAGCTGAGAGCCTCTAATGCACAGCAAGAGTATAATGTTTATCAAACTTCACAACAGACGTTTATTCTCTGTGTTTGTCCTTTCCTGTGACATTTTTGATAACATCACGTTAGTAAAATATGGACAAATGTTCCATGAATTAAGCAAATCTGTTATGTAAATGCTCTAAAAACTATTTGATGCGTGGGCATAAAATAAACTGTAAGTGATTTTGTATGAGTTTAACCAATGTTTTCTTTATTGGAGCTGAGGAAATTCTCTATTATTCTATCTATAGTGATGTAAAATGCTGATCATCTTTGTCCTCTGGCCTATGACTTTTTCTGAAGCATAGGCACTAATAATCAGCTCAGGTGTCCCCGCACAGTTCTGTCTTCTGAATGTTGACAATCTCCTTGATGCTCTTCACCTGACTCTTCACCTTCAAGGTTCATGTTCTTAATTTGTTTTTATCCTCTGACTGGTTGTCATAGAAAAAAAATCACAATTTGTAATGTAGTTGAAGGCAAAGATTCTGTGTGAGGATACCTAGAAGTATAATTTATATATATTTATATATATATATATATAAATTATCAATGAGTTATAACATACATATCAATAAATTAGCATACATCATGTTCTCTACAGGAATATATGCTTATTTAAATTTTGTGCAAACTATCTTCCATTATTGTAAGATATTATATCATGCCACAAAATATTTCAATGAATTTTATGTTTTCTGTCTATACTTATTTACCTACCTGGCTATCTAGCATCTACATATACAACATCTATTTATCTGTCATCTATTGTATTTACACTTCTTCTACCTTTGCTAAATCCTGTGAGCACCCAGGTACTTAGTATTAGTATTAGTATTAGTATTAGTATTTGTACTTAGTACAAATAACCTTATGTTATGTCTTAGATTTTTCAGTCAGAACAGAGATTCACTGGGATAGAATGAGAAGCTTATATCCCTATTGGTATCCAATGCTGCTCTTCAGGTGATTATCAAATAATGGCATAGTATGAAATTTAAAAAAAAAGCTAAAAACTCCATTCAATGTCTTGTTCTCAACTTTTGTCTCATCCTTCAATGAACTTTACAAACATTGCATTTTTAAGGTATTGTACTAACTTTCTGCATGTGTCATAGATATGCACGGCACACACACACACACACACACACACACACACACACACACACACACATATATATATATATATATATATATATATATATATATATATATATTCTGAGAGATGTGGAGGGTATGGTTTAGATGCCACATTCAGGGCTAATTTTGTCATCCATGGATCTCAGTAATCACCTCTACCCTTTGCCTAAAGAAAATGCTGTGCTTACCACTCACATTTTGAGTACTGTTCTACTAGTATTGGCTGAAAACAATATGGTAATTATTCATCTTTGAAATTAATAATAAAAGGACTCAACAGTATCTTTCCCATTAAAATATGTTGACTAATAAATAAACAAAAAGCTATTGGTATCTTACTTAAAATATGCTAAAATTGCATATTTTCCTTATATTATCTCAGAGAAATTGAGTATAACTTAATAATGCAATATATTAAATCTAAAATAAATGCTATTTAAACTACATTGTAAATGACATAAAATTACTTTTTCTAAATTTGAAGCATTGCAGTAGACTGTATGTGGACACATTCAAATAAGAAATTGAGCTTCCACTTACTTAAATTCACATAAAATAATGATCTAGGTTTAGTAGGCCAGCATTTGTAAGGGAAAATGTAACTATTTGCATCATAAATGGGAGAGTATAGTGATGTTGGATTTGTCCCATATTCTGTCTAGTTTTCAATCTAGATGAAAATCATTCTTGATAAAGTATATATATATCAGGCCATGCCTTCCTTCCTTCCCTTCTTCCTCCCTCCCTTGTTAATTTTAATGCTGGATCCTAATATATATCACATGTCACATGTGAAGTACATTGGAAAATCCAGAGAAACACAGGTTCATATTTTCCTTCCTGTCTTTGAAAGCTAATATCAATCAGAATTTCATTAGCTTTCAGAAACTTGTAAGCAGAAGCTGATCTCTCTCTCTCTCTCTCTCTCTCTCTCTCTCTCTCTCTCTCTCTCTCTCTCTCTCTCTCTCTCTCTCTCTCTGCATCTTACCCCACCACTCTCATCACAGTTTCAATAACTTCTCATCTGGATGGACTGCTGAGTTCCACTCTTGGTCTTCCTGCTTCCCGAAAATATTCCTCAAATAATTCTGTAAAAGGATCATGAGGCTTATTGGGTTAAAAGTTTTCCATAGTACTTCATTTCCAAAGTAAATAAATGTTTACTACTGTGACCACGTCTGTTTCTGTCTCTTTGTTTCCACACCCCCACACACACTGTCTCTGCCACACTAGTGTTTGTCCTGTCTGTGAGTCACCCCAGGCTCGCATTCATCCTGAGGCTTAGCCTGGGCGGCTTTGGCATTTCTGCCTACAGTTCTACTGGTTGTCTTCATTGTCAGTTCCTTCACTCGCCTCCAGTGCTTGCTGAGATGTCATGTAACTTACAGCATCACATGCTTGTCCGTTTTCACATTTCCTATTTTCCTTACTCATTCTAGTTTCTTCTGTAGCATTTTTGATACACACCTTTTAAATTATCTAACTCACTTCTTATCTTTTTCTCTCCCTTTTGTGCATAATTTATACTCCCTCCCTGCTTCTCTTCACTAGTCTGTGATCTTGACCGGGGCCAAGTTTGTATGTTTTTTTTTCTATATTATGATGTATCCCAGAAGTTTTCCACAGCTCTTGGCACATTAAAAGTATTAATATCATTGTATTTAAATAATCAAATGACTAAGTGAAGGAATGATCTTCTGAGGGAAAGGTAGCACAGAAGTGATATTGATATTATGACCAATTCCTCTACAACAAATTTGATGCTGGTAGAAATCTATAAATTCATTGAAACAGACACCAAGACAGGATTCCAGTAAAAAGCAACTAGTTTGAATCAGCAATAAAATTCCTTCAAAAACCTCAAGACTAGATGACTTCCCTGCTGAATCCACACATTTAAAGAAGAAATTACACCCATTCTCTTTAAGTTATTGAAAAAAAACATTAGAAAGCAAAATGAGCCTTAGCCAATCAATTTTTGTAAAATATGTGAGGAATACCTATTGAGGGCCTGGGAGATCACTCGATGGATATGTGCTTGCCAGCCAAACGTAAGGAGCTTAGATTCCCCAACAACCATGTAAAATGCTGAGTGTGGTGCACACCTGTTATCCCTGAACTGGGAAGGTAGAGACAGGGAAAACTCTGGGGCAATAGCAGGTTTTCGTAGAAATTATTCCAATGAAAGAGTTAGATCAATTATGTATATATTATCTAATGGTAAAATTATGTGCAGTGTACACAGTACATAAACAAATTGAACTGAAAGGTGATCAATCCCTGAAGATAGAAAAGCAATAATAAATTGAATTAATTTGCTGAACAGTAAGACAAACAACAGAGAAGAGGTTCAATATTGGAGAAAGCCAACTTAGACGTTTGCAGAAAACAACTGGAATTATTTATTTAAATATGTATTATTATTTAGTTAGCATTATTTAAATGATTTATGTGCATGGTAAATGGTACAACTTATTAAAATGAAACTATTACAAAAGTATAATGGAGGTACTAGAAAGACTGAAAGGAAGAATGAAAATAAATATTATTTATGAAAATAAAAATGACAACAGAGAGAACAATTGAAACTGAAGTATCTAATATATATATGTATATATATGTATATATTCATTTGTACGTTTTGTTTAAAAGAAAATAAATTTAATAATGGTATGGTTCAAAATATGTAAAGTGACCTAAAAGTTACCCACCATGACACAGGGAGCTTTGTGGAAGAGGGGACAAAAAAATTTTAAGAGCCATAGGGGGTGTGGAATCCAGAGACACTGCTCCACCCTTCCCCCAAAATCCCTGTCTGCTGCTTGCATAACTAATAGCCCTCCACTGCATGGAGCATTCCAGCAATCCCACTGAGGAGAGCCCGCAATGGAATGGATAGAGAGAGGAGGAAAATGGGGGCACCAACACAAGACTTGGACACACAGAGTTAGTACTTATCAACTAAAATTTTAACGATGTTATGAATAAGACCTAAAAAAAAAAATCTAGGGGCTGGAGAGATGGCTCATCTGTTAAAGGTGCTTGCTTGCAAAGCTTGACAGTCTGAGTATAATTCTCTATTACCCACATAAATCCAGATGTATAAGATGTTGTATGATTCTGTACTTTGCTCACTGTGACAAGAGGCCCTGGTACAACCATACTCACTCTCTGTCTGCCTCTCTCTGTTTCTCAAGAAAATAAATAAAATTAATAAAATTAATTTTAAAAATATAAATAAAAAACAACATAAATTTAGCAACATTGTTGTATGATAAACACACATTTTTCACATTGAACAAGACAGCAAAGCAGCCATTCACAGATTATCTAAACTGAAAGACGAAGCTATGCTAAACCTCTCTTCAATATTAGTAGTTTCACATGTTAATGTTCATGTTTGACATCCACACGAACACATTTCAAACACAAATTCAAGCAATGTATCAACTTGTCTGAAGATATTATTCAACAATTAAAGAGAAGGATTTGTCCTTGGGTCAGGAAGCCTTGCTGCCGAAGTCATTACACTAGGCACTGACTAATGCCAACAGGGTTAAATAGGCCTCAATGCCACTCTAATCAGGAGATTGCCATACCTTTGCTGTCCTCTCTATTAATTTTTTCTCTCTCCATTGTCTACTTTTTCTAAAGTATGGAGATAGACCTATGCCAGACCACCCTGGTTGTGGACCTGAGAAGTGTATACATGTGACAGTCAATTTTCTATCATGTGACAGGACGTCATGTTCACTTTAAAAAGAGATTAATATGAATTAACTAAATGGTGAGAAAGCTTCATTCCAAATTTGCATGCAGAAATAACCATCCTGTGGAGGTATTCAGAAAAGCAATCTTAAGAAGATATA
This sequence comes from Zapus hudsonius, assembly GCA_004024765.1. Taxonomy (NCBI): domain Eukaryota; kingdom Metazoa; phylum Chordata; class Mammalia; order Rodentia; family Dipodidae; genus Zapus; species Zapus hudsonius. The sequence goes on along the minus strand of PVHP010002259.1, from coordinate 51,630 downwards.
AATTATTAAAAATATTTTCCAAATTTTAAATCATTGATTATGATGTTGCTTATATGTGTGTGTTTGTGAGCTTGTATATATCTATTTCATGAAAAGGGTAAACTAACAACTCGAATATTTTCTCTTCCTCAACACAGTAATTATATTTGTACTTAATATTGAGCTTGTTACATATAATGTTTTGCCAAATATGATCATTTAGAGTCATTTGACAGAAGCTTAGCATTATAAATATTGACTGTGGAAGAGCAGTGACCGTATTTGCCTAAAATATGATGATTTTGATCCAAGTGTTTGAGAATTTGAAATGGAAAATATGCAAAAATTTCATTCAGTCCAGGATTTTCAGAGGCAGTTGGATGTAAGTTACTATCATTGCCAACACACACAGAGTAGGTTTTGGCTTTTAGTAACCATCTACCATGTTTCATAGGTTGGACAGCACAGGGAGCACTAATGACAGTAATCATCATATGAATTCTAACAATAGGCCTTCACCTTCTCATTCATGTTCTGAAAACAACTAAAACTTTATAGCTAAGCCTTGACAATGTAAAATTCTCTGAAACCTTCACACACCTGTAATCATATCATTCTCCAAGAGTCCTGTAATTATTTAGGTGAATATGACCTCAAAAATACTTGAGCAGATTTAAATCCTTCTTTCCACTTACTTTATATGTGATTGGAAAAGTGCCTCATTTTGACATTAGTCATTGTTTTAAGGAATTTGCAGTTAAATTTTGCTATTAAAGAAATGAATCCCAAAGCGGCCCCAACTGTCTATGGGAGAGAGTGCTCACCAACACCCACACCCACAACAAGAGGATGGTGTTCTCTGAAAGTGTGTGTGGCACCCTCCCTGGTAGCGTTCTATCTTCCTACCTTCCTGTATTTCCTTTTTCTTTATTCCTCACTCCCATTTTTTCCTTCTTTCTTTGCTAACATTTAGTCTGAAAACTAGTAGGTAGCCTGGACAAGATGACCTTACAGGGTCAGGGTGCCAGGGCTGAAAGCTGGTAGAGGCAGTGGTACTGAGAGAGTACCAATAAGTCCCATGTGCAGCCAGAGCCCGAGTCTTAGGAGAAGCCTGGTCCATGTGGGATCTCAGAGCCCATGGAGAAGAAGGGGTGTGATGAGGGACCTTTTTGGGGGGGTGCCTTGAGCCTGTGCTGTGTGTGTGGAGAGGTTCCAGGGCACACAATGACTGCAGAGACAGTGAGAGAATTGCAAAATAAAGAGGGTCTTGATTCAGTGGTGAATATAGTACAGGGGCAAATAAGGTTATAATTAGTGTTGTTGAGAAAATTATTATAAGAGAAAAGTAAATTATACTTTGAGGTGTAGATTGGAACAGGGGCTTGACATATTAATGTTAATAGGATACAGTCATGAATTTTTAGAACAGAACTATATATACGTATGTATATACATACACATACCTTTTCTTTTAAAGGAGGTACATGTTTTCAGTCTAATGTGACATAGAAAAAGCATGGGCATACAACAATGGGAGTGTTTATGGGTATATGTGGTTCTAAGTCTTCTCCACATGAATGGCCATGTCCATGTCATGACCACAGAGCATGGGTCTATATCACATTGTCTCCTGAGAAGATTCAGGTCTGAGCTAAGAAATGGCTCAGTGGTTAATGTGTTTGCCCAGAGTCTAACTACCTGGCTTTGATTCCCCAGTACCCACCTAAAGCCAGATGTGCAAAGGGGCACAAGTAAGTATCTGGAGTTCTTTGCAATGGCTAAAGGTTGGTGTGCCCGTTCATTCATATTCTCTCTTTGCAAATAAATATTTTTTTCTTAAAAAAAGAATCATGTTTCAGGGTAGATCTCAGAATCTTTAGGTCTGGGGACCAAAGTCCCTGAACTGTGTACTACACAGTAAGGAAGTGCTCAGACAACAAAGGAGACATAACAAAACAACATAAAAAGAAAAAAAATAATAACTCAAGGCCTTGGAATGAGGCTTGCTAGAGAACATTAGCCTAATATACACCAAGATTTGAGCTCAATCCCCAGCACTGTGAAAATAATTAAAATATCCTTACAAATTAAGTTAGAAGGTGAAGCAATTCAAAATGGCCAAATTGGATATTTGCATAACAAAATTAATAATTATAATAACCAAGTATAAGTCACTGAGCAAAATAGGAACTCACCAGTCCACAGTGATAAAAATGAAGAAATAAAAAGAAGGCATTTTCTTATGGAAGAACACTAACAAACATGAAAAGAGCAGTACAATGAGAAAAATCACCATTTATCAGTTATCAAAAGAAAAAATAATTCAGCCAAGAACTATCAATAAGTGCAAAAGCTAGTAGAAAAAATTTAGAGAGGAAATACAATATTTTCACCCTCTCAACCTCACCTGAAATGGATATTACAAACAGTAGGGACGCACTGACAGTAAAGTAATGATCACTACTTTAATCAAGTAATGGGATAAACGTGAGTGTGTACCCCTTGGTAGGGAGCAATGGGCAGGGAACAGTGTTACTTAGGAGACACCTCTGACAAATGCCAGAGCTGAATCTAATCCTGAGAAAGCATCAGCAGACTCACCCAAAGGGTATGATATGTGATGTATAATCTTCAAAAGTGCTATTAGAAAAATCAATAAAAGACTGGAGTACTGTTCCAGTCTTAATAGTTGTTCCAAGAATTCTTGCCAGTACTTTTATGCTTTAATTCCTTGTCAACAGGAGCAAGAAAATACTAGGCAATACGATATTCTGATATTTTCAAAATGATCAAGAGGGAATATTTACAGTTTGCTAAATGTCTTAATATTTTGTCATCAACTTAGCATGAACTATGCTGATGCCATAATTCAAACAGAAAGCTGCCAATAGCTTCAAAAATTAAGAATGAATTAAGTTGAACAAAACCGTGGCAGGCATTCTTGATGGGTTAGCTTTCTGTAGCCACCTGGCCATCCTAACCCACCTAGAGCTGGGCTTTGTGGCGGCAGAAGTCACCATGAGGTGTCTTCCTTAGTCATTCTGCTCTCCACTTTATTCTAGGTAGCCAGTGAGATCCAGTTATCTTCTATCTCCACCTTCAGGGTGCTGCATTACAGTTGTTGGCCACTACACACAACATTGACATGATGCCCAGGTCTAAACTAGGCCTACATGCTTGCAAATGGCAAGCACTTTGCCAACTGAGCCATCGCCTTAGCTTCAAAGTTCTGTTCTTGAAATTGAGCATTATTGTTTTATAGATCATCTATTATACAATCTTTGCTGTTCTCAACTTGTAGCAAACTGATAAACAATCACTAGTATTGGGTTAGCATTTGGAGCTTGACATTCTGCATTCATAAACAAGGCATCCAGAATGCATGACACGGCTAAAAATGCTGCCAGAGCTACTATAGGATTAACTTGAACCCCTCTGCTTTGCAGTAGGCTGTATTTATGTGGCTGCCACTTAATCATTGATTGCTGTTGTTTCTCTGGCTGTTTACTGGCCACTTCAGGTCCCTCCATTATCTACTTAGCTATCTTTTCCAAAGATAATATTGTATTAATTACCCCCATACCTAAATAATATCTTCAGATTTGCTTTTTTATGATGTTTTAGTTTCATTTTAGAAGATTTATGAATTGTACTGTAAAATGTAAGGAAGCTAAAAGAAGCAAAAACAAAACCAAACTTTCTGGAATGAATCTATAGTCTTATCAAATACCTTATTCAAATGTTTTTTGATCTTAGATATTGAAAATAGACAGACCTACTTTATTCTTGCTGTATTATTTTGTATATGTGCTTATGAATTTGCGACACATTTTAAGAAAAAAAAATCATTTAGAGGAGGATGCTCTATAATGAAGCTTGACATTTTGTCCCAAATAGAAGGTTACAACCCCAAGAAGTTGATCAAAGAATGAAAGATAAAGTATTTGAATTTTGAGAAGAGGCTATGGATATTTGAAAAAAATGTCTAGACCCTATTAGGGAATACTGAACATGGTAAAATCTGAAATGATTTCAAATGAGTTATATTATTTATTGTGGTGTATCATAGCACTCCTCAAATATTCTCTTCCAGCCAACATTTACCACTCAACTATTTAGATATTCATAAGTAGGCATGCTGAGAGTTATATTTAGAAGCTCTTATAATAATCTCCAAGTCACCTGACTCAAATTCTTGCATCTATATCATCAGCTATCATAGTTTGTGGATGGTTATAAGTCTATGGACAACACATTGAAAAGAATGTGTGCAGTATACAAATCTCTTATTTCTGTCATGATGACATCAGTCAAAGCCTAAGCTACTCGCTACACATTCTTTTTTGAGAAGATTTGCTGAGGTCCTTACAGAAATCTATCTATATTCAGGTTTGCCACAGTCAAACTTCCTTTGAACAAAAAGGTCTAAGTAGCTGAGGCTAAGAAGACAGGAAGTACCTTGGACACATAGGCATAATGTCAATCATATATGTTTCATAAAAGTATCAGATAACAATACATGTGAGAAGATGAAGCAGGTAAACATGGGAAATATTTGATCCACCTAGGACACTACTGAAAACACCCTTGTCCTAGGAAAAGCACATGGCAGCCTGGTAGGAACCTGAGACCCTCACCAAGACCCTATACCAAGCTGCACATATGGAATCATTTTCCCCTCCCATTATTGTGAACAGTTCATATTCAAATATGTGCTTAGATTGATCAAGAACAGAACAGCAGGCTTCAACTTGTTTGGGATGCATGCACAGTAAGGCAAACTGTGTCTTTTAAGTGAACTTTTAGGCAGGAACATCTATTTACCAGTTTTTGCTTCTTTATACATGGGTGCACATATGTTTAAAATAAGAAGCATCACTGGAAGCAACATGTGCAGTAGAGAAAACATTATGTAAAGCTAGCTGTGGTGGCACACATCCCAGTACTTGGGAGGCAGAGGGAGGAAGAGCACCATGAACTTGAGGTCAGCCTGAGACTAAATAGTGAATTTCAAGTCATCCTGGGCTACAGAGAGACCCTACCTCAAAAAAAGTAACAATAACAACAACCCAAGACCTTTCAATCAAAGCAGAGGATTACCCAAACTACACTCCTTCTTATGGATTCCTAAAAAGGACCCTCAGCACAAAAACCACGCCCTTGAGTACTAGCCACTCAAGTAGACAGCAGCCACATTTCACAGTTCATGTCAAACTTTGATTATGACTTTGCTCTTACTAAAGCCTCTTACTTCTTCATTATTTGTGTGTGATTTTTTTCAATTCTTTCAGTAAAAAACCAAGAACCCAGACATGACTGGTAACAAAGGGTGAGCCTATAGCCTGTCAAATGAAAAATTGTATAAATGTTATCACCATTTGATCCAAAATGTACATGTGTGAATGTATAAATGCAAAATGTACTAGCATGAACCAAAAGGTAAAAGGTGAAAGTTTCCCACAGAAGATATTTTCAAATGTGTACTAAATGGCGAAGTCACTATATTGAAAGCAGTGTTATATGTAATGTATGTATGTTTCCCTCTTCCAAATTCTTCAGTATATACATGAGTATGCAGTTGGTACCGAGAAAATGGCTGTGAATGCAGTGATTTTCTCCCTACACAAATAAGATAGGGGAAAATTCAAATAATCTCTGGAGTGTAGCTATATAGTTAAATTATTTTATACACCTCTTCTTGCTGGAGATCTTTCTATGATAATAATCTGATGCATGGCATGAAGAAGGACCAAGAAAAAGGTATTCTTGAGATGGATGAATAACCTGGGTTCAATACAATTACTTAGCTAGGTAAGGTATGAGTGGTTAAGTTTGTGCTGTTTTCTTGTCCTGGCTTTGAGGATCCCCATGGTTCACTCTGTACCTACCTAGGTTGCCTGGAGCTGAGGTGATCAGGCTTTTTATTTGCATATCACCAGCACCTGGAGCCTATTAGATGAAATTGCAGTGGTTATCAGTCTTCATGGATAATGTGATCTGCAGGTAAGAGTGAAGAAGAACATTTGGCAGTTTGTGGCTTTAAAAGAGTACATTTTTCATTTTAGTTATAAATATGCATATCCCGTGTTTATGCAAGTAATCAGAAACCCTTATAAATCTTCCTAACACCTTTAAGAATGAAAGATAGGATAATGAGGCTTTTCGCCAAAGAGGTTCATATCATAATCTGAAAAACCATAAGTAGATAACCTTACATACAAAAATCCGACTTTGAAAATGTGATAACATTGTGGATCTGTAAATAAGAAGGTTGCTTGGATTATTTAGGTGGGGCAATACATTCATAGAGACCCTTTACATAGGAGGCAGCCATGTCGGAATCTGAGAGAAGTGAAGGCAGAACTAGGAAGCGGAAACAATGTGACCTCATAGCTACACACCAGAGACCAAAAACCACTTGAGAAAATGAACTCCAGACTACCTTTTGATCCAAACCGTTCATTAGAACTGATTACGAAGCAGTTATAACATCTTGTTTAGAAATAATCTGGCTTTTGTATTTTGGGGGTTCATCTATTATACTCTTTAGAAATGTTACAACCAACAGACACATCTAGAGGTAAAGTATATCTAATGGTTTGAATTAAGCCTAAATTCTCAATAATGGGAATGGTCTATGAAAAAATTTAACATGCAATAAATTAAGCCAACAGTATAATAATAAAGATGATCACATTCATGGCCACTTGCTTTCTGAAAATTGTGTATTCATATACTATCCCTCTCAAGATCTTCTGACATACAAGCTCTAATGTCTGCTGGAGACAAATTCTGCCTCTAGTTGGCCCCAATCTTCATCCTTTTCACAGCATGAGATTCCTGGGAAGCTTCCAATTTCTTGAGGGTCCATTTCATCATTAATGTGATAGCTCCAGGGAGGGACACAGTGTCTCTTTAGAATATTCTCCTTCCAGTCTGCCCCTGAGCATGATAGCCTAATCATCAGAGAATACCTTCCTTCCAACCAGGATAGTTACAGCCTATAAGTGTCCACTAAATATCCAGTGTCCCTCCCTGAAGGAGGCTTGTGCTTGTTGCCCCTTTGAAGAAGATGCTTGAAGTGTGAACAGACAGGCACTTCCCAGAAGCATCTTTAGGAGTCAATGCAGGTGTCATGCGTGTTCTGCTCTTCCACAATGGCAGCAATTCTCAGGCAGTGGCTGGCCAGACAGAAAGTATCCCTAAGAGTTGATCTCTTGAGGCAAAGCCCCACATGGACCTCCTGAAATACAGTGGGAGCAGGAAGCACACTTTGGTTTGGAAACTCTCTGAGAATTGGCAGATACTTAGTTTAAACCTCTGAGATTTGGAGGCTGAAGGATAATCTAATATTGGCTTTCAAAGTATAGCCAGCATCACTTGTACTAAGGATTTAAATTGGAGTTCCTGGAAGCCAAACACAGGAAAAATACTTTCCTAGGGGCTTCTGTGTGAGGCGGAAGTCCCAGAGCTCTCTTCTCAAAACTAAGTATTTTGAATGAGTTAAACCCTTTCTATTTTGGCCTCTGATGTGTGTGGTATGACCAGTCATAATTTCTTCTATCCAAATATAAATAGTTGTTTTTAATGACACTAGTCTCTTTAGCAACCACATTTTCCATGCCATAACTCTGTATGCACTATAAGAGATTCAATCATATCATGCTGCTTGCTGCTCACAAGTCTCATGATAAATCCAGCTAAAATCAGTGAGCAAAAAACTACAGTTTTCAACTTGGCCAAGAAATCCACTCAGTGACAGGAACCCTTAACTGGAAATTGGACCTAGCCCAAAACCCTATGGGAACCAAAAAACTTGGGGTCCAAGGAGAAATTCCCATTACCAGAGAACTACAGAGAGGCTAATCCCAATAGAATTTTGTCTGATTAGAAATGTGTGTCTCCCGGGGCGTGGTCTACATAGTGAATTCCAGGTCAGCCTGGGATAGAGGGAGACCTACCTCGGAAAACCAAAGGAAAAAAAAAAAAAAGAAATGTGTGTCTCATTTAAGCTATACTGATCTCACTCTCCGATGAAGACTCTGTTTATATTTTGCAGAGAAGACAGTGAGACAGCCGTGATCATGCCAACCCCACCAACGAGCAACAGGCAGATGGCTGACATGCCTGCAAGAGATGAACCTCACCAGGCCTATTGTGTGGACCTTAAACAATACCCTTGAGAGAGTGGAGGGATAAGCGAGAGACCTATAACCACAACCAATCAGTCAACCTAGGATAAATCAACAGGACAGACACGGATTGCCAACACATCCCAAAGCAGTAATACAGAGGCCCTTAAGATCTCAACAATAAAGCAGACTTAAAATTCACCCACCATGACTCAGGGAACTGAGCAGAAGAGGGGGCAGAAAGAATGTAAAAGTCGTGGTGGAGGAGAATATCCAGAGACATTGTCCCCCCTCGGAAACAACACACAAAGGAGAGGGTGGAAACCTGGCTAACTCTTGGGCAACCCATAACCCCCCAACTCACAGGTTGATCCAGCATGCCCACTGAGGAGGATACCCAGTATGCTGGGGACAGGGAGGAGGAAAATGTGTACCAGTACAATATTTGTCCATACAATATATCTAATTTTGAATAATAAAGATATCCAAAAATACCCCAGTCAGAGTGCTGGGTTTCCTTGAAATCTTCTCTGTCAAATTAGTCTGTCACTTTCAGACTCAGCATCCCATGAAATCTTAGGATATAGACAAAATATAAACAAGTTTTTTTTTGTTGTTGCAATGTAACACACATGAATTGCTACTAGTCTTCTTGGTCATCTGAAACTTCATGATGCTAAGTATTTACTGTTCTGATTTCTATTGACATTCTGATATTCTGAGCTTCTACAAGAGCTGCCTATTAAGCTCTGCTTATCAAAACAATTTACAGGACACATCTATTCTATCTAACGACTTCAGATGTCTCAGTCCATCCTAGCAGGGATCACATGGTGAAACAGCTAAATTCAAGTATGTAAGGAAGTAAAGAGTGTTTGTGTTATTGGGCTTTCTTCTCTCCCCACCCCCCCATTCCATGTAAGCTCCCAGCCAATGGAATGGTGACATATATATATATATATATATATATATATATATATATATATATATGCCTGCTTTCCCCTCCACCCTTAGTTTATCCTCTCTGTAAATGTCCTAGCAGATATACTAGAAGTGTGCTTTAATAATCTCTTAGATACTTGGCCACCCAATAAAGTTGATATTAATTTAACATCGTAAGTATGCCTAAGCCTTGAGTCTTGAGGAAGCCTGTCTATTATTGATGAACATGAAGGGAATCTTTAGGCCATGTAGATCATAAGCAGTGAGGTAATATTGGGAGCAGTTAAGGTTAAAGAGAGGTAACTCTATTAATATTACATGCATCGCCTCATCTACTCTCAACACTGTGAAGTAGAGAGTATTATTATCCCTACTCTAGGAATGATGACGCTGAGGTTCATGGAGGTTAAATAATTTTCTGAAATCCCTTTTTCTTTAAGTGGCAGAGCTGGGAGTTAGTCACTGTATGGTCTAATTTATGAATTGTGCTGTACCATATGCATCCATTGTCTGCAACATTTCCCCCAAATTTCCTATTGCTATTACATTCAAAAAGAAACTATACCATTTGAAATATTTTGATTTAAGAAATTTCTTGGTTTTTTTTCATTCTTTTCTAAAACTTTTATCCAATTTTAAGTCTTTATACTTTTTCCTTATGTAGGTTAAATCAAATTTATGTTAAAATTTAATTCACATGTATGAATGTGTAAACATTATGATCATATAAATATTTTGTTTTTAGAATAATAAGGATTACACATATGCTTTCCATAACTATATTTGCATGCATTCTATTTTCATACACTCAAAATATCTTATATGTTGATGCTTTTTAAAATGCCAGATTTTGAAGACAGCAAACCATCTCCCTGCCAGCTGGCTGTCATCGTCCTGGAAAGTGCTATGCAGCCTGCTGAGGGATAAAAGTCATCCACAGTGTGGACACACAGTGGATCCTGTCAGCTACAAAGTAACCCAGATAGGCAATAGTGGCACAGAAGTTATGGGGTTAATCAATTGTTCTCTGACTGGACATGAGGCCCACCCACTGGAGGAAATTCATGTCCGGTATTGATAACTGTGGGACCCTGCTGAGTGGCACAGAGAACATAGGGTTAAAGGAAAGTTGAGGCTGGCCTGATAATCTCATCCTTATTATTTGAGATTGAAACCAGTAGGAGTTTGGCCTTGTCTCCTCTCTTTTATCCTAAAAGCTCCAGCCCCTGACAGGCCACAACAAAATATAATAAGCCAGACACTTTCAGGCCTGAGTTTACTAAAGCTCACATACCCATGCTGTAATAACAAGCCTGGGCAATAAAATTTTAAAGGTCACAGCTCCTCTGCAGCCACCACCATCCATTACATGTCTAAAGGCACGTAATTCCCACCACTTGGAGCTGAGAAAGCCCCCCCCCCAAATTTATCTATTCAAACTAGGCATCCACAGGTTACTGGTCCCTGCCAATCCCTTCATGAAATGTTCACAGACTGCTCATCCCCTTGCTGCTTATGCCCCTGCCTCTGATTTTACCTCTGGTTTCTCCTCTATATAAATGACCTTTTATGCATAATAAATGAGCTCTTCACTGCAAGTGTCTCCTAGGTGGGTGGCTATGCCTGTCGGCTCACTGCCCCAAGACTCTGTCCACCCAGCCACATGGATGAGCCAGGGTGTTAGTGTACAATGACCCCCCCCAAATCCATAAAACACAGATAACCAAGTCAAAAGCCTATGGGTTAGAAGGTCATAATTCCTACAGGGAAGCTTCCATTGTTCTTTGGCTAAATGCAGATTTTTATGTCCATAAAAAGCCTTCTGAATATATATGTTTATCCCATTTCATCAATGTTGTTCTCACTTTTTATTAGAAGACCTGATAATTATAGATGTCAGCTAATAATGGGAAGACCCAATGTCAAGCAAAATGATAATACTGGGAAGACCCAATGTCAAGCAAAATGATAAGAGAAGGCTGATAGCCTCACACTGGGAAAATCATCTTTATCACACCCACCTAGGCCCAGGAAACATTTCAGAGGAAATGACAGATTAAACATGAGTGCTGGGCTGGGGAGAGGCTCAGCAGATAAGGCACTAGTTTGTAAAGCCTGCCAGCCAGGATTCAATTCCCCAGTACCTCTGTAAAGCCAGATAGCCAAAGTGTCCCATGCATCTGGAGCTAATTTAGTAACAAGAGGCCCTGTTAGACCACCCATATACCCTTGCATGCTGTCTCTCACACACAAATAAATAAAAGTACTTAAAATGAATGAGTAAATAAGAGTCCTGTTTTCACTATTAGTCTGAGAACATTATGCAGATGGCAATGGACACTAGTGAACTCAAGATCTCAACCCTAACCCATCATCCAAGGCTCAGGGAACATCACAGAAGACGGGGCAGAAAATGTGTAAGAGCCAATGGATAGAAAGGCATAAGGTGAGGTATGAACTGATGTGAAATAACTGGAGTATTCATGACCCCACAGTGATTGCTGAGATCCCCTCTGAGAAGGGTCCTCAGTAGAACAGCAGGGGGAGAAAGGGGCACAAAGGATACAAAGGATACGTGAAGGGAGTATGGCCTATTTACAATATGTGCACATATATTAAAGTTTCCAATAAAATTAATTTTAAAATGCATCTTTCTTAGTGTTGCGGTCAGCTTTTTAGTTGCTGCGCAGGAAGAACCCAAGGAAAAGTGGCTTGTAGAGGAATGGGTTTATTTGGCTTACGGACTCGAGGGGAGACTCCATCCAGGCAGGGAAAACGATGGCATGAGCAGAGGGCTGGACATCACCTCTGCCACAGCACTGCAAACAGCGGCAGGAAGGTGTGCCAAACACTGGCAAGGGGCAGCTGGCTTATAACCCCCATAAGCCCACCCCCAACAACACAGCTCTAATGAGGGTCTAATTCCCGAATTGCCATCATCTGAGGATCGATCTATCAGAACACATTCATTTGTTTGTGGGGGACACCTGGATCAAACCATGACACTTAGTATTGCCATAATTTCTACTATTTTTACTATGTTTGTCTTTGTTGAAAACATTTCCTTACTCACTGCAAAAACATAGAAGGCCTTTCATGCAATGAATAGAAAACTAGATCACATAAAAATATTACAAGACTTGAAAAGATCATATATAGACAACAACATATTTGGGTTAAATTTTAATATAAACTTCTTATTTAATAAAAACTATCATAAAAATTTATTAATAAGACTTTCCTTGAGGGTTTGTGCATTTGGAATTTTCCTTAAGTATTTATTCACTACATATACTGCCATCAAGTTTTTAATTCAATAAATTCTGTTTGGTTTTTGCTTTTGTATTTTGGGTTGTTTTTTTTTTGAGACATTGCATATAGTATAGTCACTATATAGTCTAGACTGGTCTCAAACTGACACTCCTCCTGTCTTAAACACTCAAGTCCAGAATTATAGGCATATGCAGCACACCAAGATTTCAGCTTCCTTTGATCATTGTAACATTTAATTGTACTATGTGTAGACAAAATCTGATAGTTTTAATAGTGTTCTTTAGGATTATTTTCTTTTCTACCTGTTTAACCTTGAGCTTTGTGAGATGACTGGCAGTGCTTAGGCTCAAGTAAAATAACTCTGAGCTAAGGTTAAATAAGGATGCAGTGAGTAGGTCCATAATATATTTCTTCCATAAAGAGATAAAAATATCACCCAACCCCACCCAAGAAGTAAGAAGCATTTGAATGGACTCAGACTTCCAACTCCCTTGTGGTGCTGGTCCTAGACACTGTCGTGTTCTTGTAACTCATCTTTCCTTTCCACTCCCATTTAAAGAAATGGTACATTTTTTCCTTTTATATACTTTTCCTTTTCTAGTGTTTCTAAACCACTGAAGTCTTGACAAAAGCAGTTGAAGATTTATGAATTGAATTTAATTAATTCCTCTTTGATTACATGGAGTAGCGCTAAAGCTTTGCTTCTAGCTTTTCGATTGCTCTTATCAAACCTTCAAGATTTAAACAGCTTCAAGTTGTTGATAGCTTTATAGGAGATCCAAGAAGCAATGAGCACATCTACAGGAAATATAGCATATGTGAAGTAACTTCTAAAATCATAGCTGCATCTTAAAGGTTAAAGCTATTCAAAGTATTGTTTGTTAATAAATGTCTGCGGATTTTTTTCTCGGCGAAAAATATATATACAACTTGAACAAATTGTGATTTAAATTTCTTTTCTGCTATTCATTTTTGTAATTACTTAGCTACCACTTTGAAAAGTAAGTCTGGCATGAGCCCATAATGATGAATATGGCCAGATCAGATTCACATAGTCCTAGAGCATCATCAAATTTGGGTCTAAAAATGATTGCGATACAGGGCTGGAAAGATGGCTCAGCGGTTAAGGCACTTGCCTTCAATGCCTAAGGCCCCAGGTTCAATTCCCCAGGACCCACTTAAGCCAGACTCACAAGGTGGTGGCCCTGGTGCGCTCTCTCTCTCTCTCTCTCTCTCTCTCTCTCTCTCTCTCTCTCTCTCCCTCTCCCTCTCTCTCTCCCTCTGTATCTCTCTGCTTGAAAATAAATAAATAAAATATAAAAAAATGATTGTAATACAATTTTAATTGGCAAGTAAAATGTGTATTAATCATCCCTCCTCACACAGCTGTGGCCAGCAGGCTTACCACAAGTGCTTTGAAAGCCTGTCAGACAACTCCTCCTTTATAAACAGTGAGTAAACATTCACTCGAGAGTTTGTTTTGGATTTATCAGAATTGACCAGGCTCTCTTCCTATGAATGAACAAGTGTTGAGATAAATGTTGAACATTTTTTTAATCTTCAGGCTAGCATGTAGTCTAATATAGGAAACTTCATGCACGCTAATGCAATACAATTTTTTTCAATTATTGGCTAAAGAAGTAGAAATTGCCCACATTTATGTAAGTGATCTGAAATGAACTACCACTAAGCTAATTGATCTGAAAATACTTTCACAGATCAATACATGCTGTAGCAAGCATAAAAGCACTCAGACCTCTGAAGAAGGATTTAGATAAATAATAAACTTAAGATGCTGTTAAAGTTTCCTAATTACAGCTAATATCAGCAATGGAAATCATTTAATGTAAGTCTCTACCTAGTAGCCATCTCTATTACTGCTCCTAGATTTTAAATGCTTAGCCAACAAATAATGCTTTAAGTTACAAAACAATGTATGATACTGATATTACTGACCTACTGACCTTAACTATTCTATAAGAAAATAGCCATAGAAGATTTTCCTATTATTTCTGATCAATGTCATAAATGCCTTCTCTTTAAGCAATGGTGTTTATGATTGACTGCATAAAAATTGACTCAAGCACATGTGTGTCTGTGTGTGTATGTGTATGTATACTCTTTTCTATGTAAGCCTGCATTAAACATAAGAAACGTTTGACATATATTGAACAAATTCAGCACAGTAGGAAAAATATAAAAGTGGGGATAGAAAACAAACTAGAGATGACAATTAAGAGAGAACAAATAAGGAGACAGGTCAATATAACAGAATTCCATAAAACTGTAGAATTCTGTGAATCCCAGTACACATTAGAAAACAATGTCTGTAATGTGAAAATAAAAAGGCTTTATTTCTCACACCAGAAAACCTTTATCAATAGGTCTACAAGTTTCATTGATTTAGTACAAGAAGGACAGTAGCACATAGTGTGTGACTTTGAAAAGGAGTGGGATGAAGCTTTTTTCTTTTTACAGAGAATCAGGAGTAACCTGAATAACCACCATCTTATCTTTATTATGAAACGTCAAGTGAGAACTGTATGTTGCAAGAGCCTGATAGATGGATAAAACCTGCTGCATAAATGACTCTATAGAAATTAACAAGAAATGTATAAGTATCCGTAAAATATTTTTGAAAAGGAGTAAGTCAGTGATCTGAACAGGAGTGATGTGAAGGGAGGGAGAGCAGACATGGCAAAGGGTAGGAAAAGGTGGCAGGGGTACCCAGGAGACCTGCTTTCACTTCACGGTTAAGTTTGTAGTTTTTCCACTTATATAACCTTCTGGAAAATTCCGTGGCAATTCAGCCTAATGATGGCAGTCCTTGAAAAGTAAAGAAATTGCGCTGATTTTTACCCCAAAGTAGAAAATTTCTACAAGGTCAGTGGAAAAGGCAGCTAAAGAATTTTTTTTTTGCTCCCTCAGACCCTCCTTACCCCCAACTGTCCCTTCATTGATCAGAAAGGTTTCAAATTCTCCCTCCGCACAACTGACATGCAAGTTACAGAAATAGCCAGAACTTTCTAATTCTCTAATAATAAGAAGCTTAAAATCATATTATCGCATGAGATTCTCCCATAACCCAATTACTAAATAGAAAAGCATAATTCATATACTATAAATAGCTATGCAGTTGCTGTCACAATTAGTAAGGAATAAGGAAAAAGCTAAGCAATTAAAAAGCAAGTCTTCTAGCTTTCAGTCCCATGTCCTCTGGCTATACTCAATTTCCCCACCAAACACTATTAGTAAAGAAACACAGCAATTTAGTTTATTTTTTTAATCAGAGTTTATAAAATAGAGCTTTAAAAATAAATTTTAATCGCAGTTACATTTGCAGTATCCCTTCTAATTTGTGCCCATTTTAGCTGCACTTTTGTTCCCTATTATTTCAATATTACAAAATTCCTCAAATAGGGGTTCAAAGGGTTGTCTTCTATAAATGGCTGTGTTACTGGCACAGTGCAGAACTGATTCATTGATCCTCTAGGACTCAGATGCTAGGACACTCCCTCAAGGCAACACTGAATATAGGAAGCCGGCAGGGGTCTTTTGGTGGTTTATGTTTGTAATTGGAGGCAAAATTAGATAAAAGCTTGTCAAGTATTTGTCAAATTCACATAGCAGACTAAAGTAGTTAATCATAAAAGTTACTCTGTTTCATTTAAATCAGTAGATCAATTTGATCAAAACAGTTGCCCGATTCTATAGTTGGTTATAATGTTAGGAATAGTTGATGTTACTAAATCATAACTAAACATCAGTGTCATAGCATACATATCCATCAAAGGCCAGAAGTTTATATTCTGAAAGACATATTTAACAAAATCCAGTGCCCTTCTGTGAGGAGAGAGTAAGAACTGTATGACATCTAGTGGCAGTTCTGGCAACAGCTGAGTTCCTAACCACAGTTGACAGTTCTCTGAGTTTTTAATGCTGCTCTGCAAAGGTACTTGTGGGCTATATATTTGGTTTTTTTTCAATTATTATTTCAGTGATTATTATTTTCAATATGAGTGTTATGTTATATTCTACCCACTTTTGTCATATGATTGTTGGGCACAGTGTCTCAAAAGAATGCAGAGGGCTATTTCTTCAAACACATCTTTATATGATCATTTTATTTTATTTAAATATTTATATGAGGTAAATAGATAGATAGATAGATAGATAGATAGATAGATAGATAGATGAGTGCAAGCATGTGTATGGGCACACTGAGCCTGCAAACAGACTCAGATGCATGAGCCACTTTGTGCATCTAACTCTACATGGGTACTGGGGAATTAAATGTGGGCTGGCAGGCTCTGCAAGCAAGTAAATGTCTCTAACCACTTAGGCATCTTCCCAGTCCATCCTTTAATCATTTAAATAAATACATCCCTTCTAAATATATATCATAGCATCATCATTCGTCACCATTTTCATATTTGAATGTATTTTTAAAGGTACTTTAAATTTTAAAATTAAAAACATATGTTATTTTAACTATTCTATTTACCCAAAGAAGCATCATGCCTAGGCATATTGGTTTATATATTTAATCCCAGCACCTAGGAGGCTGAAGCAGGAAGACTGCCATGAATTTGAGGCCAGTCTTGGCTAGAGAATCACTTGAAGGCCAGTGTGGAATACAGAGTAACCCCCCCCAAAAAAATTTTTTTTAAAGGAAGCATTACTTGTAACTCTTATTGTCAAGCTAGTCAAGACATTTTTGGGAAAACAAGCATGACATTAGGAGAAAATGTTAAATGGTGAACATAAAACAGCTAATATTTATTATGAATACAAATCTACACAAGTAATGATGTTATTTACATATTTCAATTCATTTATTCTTTCCTCGCTAAACCTCTTAAAGATAGTGTCTTTTTCTGAAATTGCAGACAAGAACAGTGAAGCTTTGAAAGTAAAAGAACTTCTCTATCACCAAACAGCTAGGCTATACCAACGAATCGTTTGACTCCCAAATTCAGTTTTTCAACATTATATTACAGTGAACTATTAGGTACAAATCCAGTTTGAGTCACTCATTCATCCATTTCATAACATATTCAATACTATTTATCAGATGCTTAGCATGTCCCAGTGATCCTTCTAGAAAAAGGGATATTTCCTTCAATATTCCAGTGATTCATGTACATTGGGATTGGTGACAAACAGCATATATTTTTCATGGTTGGCTTGATATTGTTCAGTAGGTAGTCTAATAAGAACTCTAAAACTACTTGCTTAAATTCAAAAAGTTCATTTATCTAGTTCCTCTACGCAGTGTCTACCAGTGGCCATGGGACATTTAGGATCTGGGCACTCCAAATCTTTTCTCTTTGGATCTCTGCACAAAGAAATTTTTCTAAGAAAAAAGGATTATTAAAATTGAAGTCAATGTATATGCACGAATTTGCACTGATAAAGATTAAAATGCAGTCCACACTCACAGACTAGAAGCAGGCCTTTCAGACAAATTTATGGCATCTTTCTCTTTCTCTGACAGTATACTTCATTGTGTATTTATTTAAAAAATGTCATGTAAGATTAATATATAGAAGTAAAAGATGTACAGAAATGAAATTATTTTTATGGCACTTGTTCAATAGCTAATTACCTCTTCCATGAAAGTTGTTTCTTTCAACTTGCTAAATATGTTTCCATACTAGGGTTAAAATTCCAGTTAACAACTCTGTTTATAGCTGATAGAAAGTGTTTGAAGGCTGCATCAGCTTGCCCAGCAGTCTGTGATTCTGTGGATAAATCACTATGAGTAAGAGCATACAATCTTAACATGAGCTATCACAACTGAAAATCAATATATCAGATGCATAAAAGAGTCTAGGATAATTCACTTGCCAAGTAATAAATTACACATGCATATCAATGCCACAAGGAATGCAATGTCTCATAAAAATAAGCTTAAAATTCTTAAAATATATGATTAATGAAACTAGTGCAGTCTGAAAAAAATATATATTATGCTGCTTACACTAACCAATATATTATTCTCAGAGTTTTGGGCTTCTGAGAAATGGCATTTACATACATAGTATTAACAATGAAGATAAATCAGGACTTCTCAAACTAAAGTCCAATTCTTTGAGTAGTGATTCATGTTTCACTTTTGAAAATGTTGATTTACACTAATGTATTTCTCATAAAATATTTAATACTTCTGACAATTATTGCCAAAACTATGTTCTAACCCCTTCCATCAGGATGTCCACAGAAATGCTTCCCAAAACAATAATAAATGTGTGAACTTTGATAAAGTGACACTTTTCAAGCACAGAAAATTCATGTCCTACCAAACGGAGCCTCCTTCTCAACCTATCCATTTGTTGCATATATCCACAGCTCATAAAGCATGAGATAATTTAGTGCCTTACTGCGATCTGGGATCTGTTCCACTGACAGTCTTGCTGGCTGTTGCATTTTTGAATGTAAACCAAAATATATTTGGAAGAATTATTCTATTAAAAAGCACTTCAACACTGAACCTCGCCAGAGGATGTGTCACCCTCCTGGAAACAGCTCGTTA
Source organism: Zapus hudsonius (assembly GCA_004024765.1). Taxonomy (NCBI): domain Eukaryota; kingdom Metazoa; phylum Chordata; class Mammalia; order Rodentia; family Dipodidae; genus Zapus; species Zapus hudsonius. Next base: position 32,769 of record PVHP010002259.1, on the reverse strand, counting down.
AGCATGTCCTATGCCCTTGTTCCAGAAAGAGTTCAGCATAAAGAATCCCCATACCTTTTCATGATAGAGGCAGGCTCCATGATGCCCTTGGTTGAATTATGATAAGCACAGACGAGACTCTCCAACTTCCCATCCTTTGGCTCATAAACAAACTACTTGTCCCCTCATTGTCCAATATTGCAAAATGCTTACTAATTTTAATGGATTAAATGTTTTAATCATGCTTCTCAGAACCCTGCTCCCTAAATTTTAGCCTGAACGAGTTTAAGCAGCCATTATCGTAAAGTCTCCTGATGGGAATCAGCTACCATAAAAGAAACACAGATATCTTGTGCTCAACTATCCAATCACACTACTTAACCAGCCTGCAGTGCCTAGCTATTTCCAGCCTTGCTTGGCCTTCCCTACAAAAGGAAACTCTCTGAAATTTTAAGACAGTTGGATAGGAATGGTCTCCCTATTACAACACTTTTTTTCATCCTATTGAAATCATATTCTACTGTAGTCTCCCCTAAACACAAAGATACAGAGAATAAGCTACAGCAAGGGAGTGTCATTCTTTCTAAGCCCTAATGACTGCACAAGAACATTGCATTTTGATAACAATTTCATTGATAAATACCAGAGTTTGCCCCTTTCATGTATAGTTTAGTAGTTTTTAGTACATTCAGAGATTTGCGCAAGAATTATCATGAATGTATTGCATTGTCTGCAGTGAATGCAGAGTAAACTACTGTTTCATTTGTTTTTAAAGAAGCAGCATGAAGAATGCATGTAGATGCATTTTGAACACCCATTTCTATTTTTCTTGAGATTGAAGGACATCCTACAACCATGTTTATGGAAACATCATTTCCTCTTGATTATTAATTGTTTTTCAATGTACGTTTTAAAATATCACACAATTGTTAATATAATGATACTTTTTATTAACTTATTTAACTGAGAGATATAAGATGCTATGAGATTATATTAATAGGCCAATCTCATCCTATGATGATGAGGTTGGCTGGGAGATTGGTCATAAAAGGATTTCCTGAAAATATATTTGATAAGATTTGAAATTAATTTCATAAGGTCTAATGTGAATTGGTGAATGTTCTAGGAAATAATGTTTATGGATAAGAAAAACAAATGCCCATGGGTCAGAAACTCATGGTTGATAGGTTTATCAGTTACTTTCTCATTTCTGGAACAAAATATCGACTAAAAGCCACTTATATCAAGGAGTTAATTCACGTTACAGTTTCAAAGAGAAGCTTCATCATGACAGGGAACAAATCTGACTACATCTCACCAGTGTTGAGAAGGTGAGAAGGCATGTCTGAGTTTCCTACTTTCCCAGCAAGGCTCCATCTCCAAAAGATTCCACAGCCACATTTTCCAATGGTAGAAACATTGCTACCAGCTAAGGATCAAGTGTTTAAACACATGAGCCTATGGGGAAAATTTAACATTCAAACCACCACATTCTGCCCTGACCTACATTGGCAAAATGCATCTAGTCCAACTACAGAAAGTCCCATTTAATCGTTACCAGTCCCCAGACTTTGATAGCCCAAAGCATCAAATTCTGTAGCTCCATGTCTAGTTCTGGAACTTGGGATGAAATTGTCCAGACAAAAGGCTTGGGTAACACCACCCCTACAGCTCTGCTAACTTTCCATTCTGGTCCTTCAGCTCTCTTTGGCACATGTCTCATGGTTCTGGAAATTTCAGCATCATTAGGTATATGTCACCTTCACAGCTTCACACAGGTCCCTCTATCACTGGGAATCAACCCAGACTCACACTGTTAAGCCTCAGTGTCCACTGTTGTGAAATATTCTATGATAACCTTCATCTTGCATCTTTCATACTTGAAAAAACCATCACCATGTAGATACTGCGAAGATCTGCAGCTAGTAAAGATGTCATCTGGCTTCTCTCTTTACATTTCCTTCTTTTACAAGGACTTCCATTTTTAATAAACTGAGCCTTTAATGAGTTTAGTCTTGTATGTAGGGCGTCCTTCCTATTGCCCAGTTCACAGTAGTAGATTTCCCTTTAAAGGTGACAATCTCTTTAAAAGTTACAGTCAATGTGGCTATAGTGTCTTTGCCTGGGACTTCAAATTTGCTCACACTTCCTTTCCAATTCTGATCTTCATTTTTCTCTTTCAATGTAGATCTAAATAAAGCCCTCTAAAGAAGCCACACCAAAGACTCAATTATCTTCACCCACCAAACATGGTAGCCCATTGCTTTTTAAATCCAACTTCATTCAGATTCTCAGGACATGGGAATGCAGCCAGCTTCTTTGTCAGAATATCACATGAACTGCCTAGTCTAGCCTAGTTCTAAATGGAATCTTGCTCCTTTCTGAAACTGAACCTCCAAGTGTACACACCCTTCTCAGCTTTCTGATTTCCCGACCCACACAATAGGGCACTAAGCTTTCCTTACTCCATTGTAAGACTTCTCACATCCAAAGTTCTAATTCTTCCACATTCCTTCCACAAACCACTTCCAAAATCTAGGAACCACATAGTCAGGTTTATCACACAACATCCCCATTCCTGGTTCCAATTGTCTACATCACTTTCTCCTTTTGGGAACAACATATATGACCGAAAGCAAATTATGAAAGGAAAAAGGCTTAATTTGGTTTACAGCTTCTAGGGGCACTTTTATTGTGGTGGGGAAGATGTTTCAGGCCAAAACAGGAAGCCCACATGACATTTCAGGAGAGTCAGGAAGGAGAGAAAGAATAGCACAAGGGGAAGGGGCTGGTACATCACACCCCAGGGCCCAAGCCCAGTGACTCACTTCCTAGAGAAAGGCTCCTCTTCTGAAATATTCCATAATTTTCCCAAACACCAGCTGGGGATTAAATGTTCAAACACATCATTTCACGGAAGGCGTTTTACACATTCCAACCACCACAATAGTTTTGCTTGTCAGAAAACTGCTGGACATTATGCTTGTCAATCAAAATTTGGAGAGGTAGGGTCATATATAAAGACCAGCAGCATGTAAATTATTTGGTATTTTTTTAAAGAACAAAGAGAAAGCATTGAATAGTTTTAGGTAGAACAACCATGTAAGAAGATTTACATTATCAGTCTGGCTTCTTTTTTCTTTCTTTTCTTTCTTTCTTTTTTTTTTTTTAGAGAAAAAAAGATTGAAAAAAAAAAAAAAGAAATACCAGAAAGGCTACATGGGGAATGTTCTATGGCTACAGTTTAAACATAATGGATTTTATCACAGTCTTGACCCTATCTATGTAATGAAGTAATCTTGTTACTCTGGTTTTCACTTTTGATAACATATCACAATCTGATGTTCCCACACTTTGGTTTTGGCAACCTAACTTTGAAAGGCACTCCGTTTGTCTGCTGGCAGAGAGGACTTCCCCAGAACTCCTGTAGGCTGCCTGAATTTGGCAAGTCCTGTGTCAGACCATCTGTGCAAAAATTCCCAGCTTTCTCAGCACATTAGCTCTGTGGTTCTATTCATAACACCTTCAAAGTGCTGCTTCATTATTTCATTTCCGTTTCAAACAGAGGAAGAAAGAAGCATAAATGGTTTATGCTCAGTTAATTTTGATTTTTGGTCTTTTCTATTTTATCAGTGTAATACCTGAAATTGGTGGTACTAATTACAGACTGATATCTGCTGAGCATATAATTTCTAAGTTTCAACTTCTTACAAGGTTTCTTACCTTAATAATTAAACGAATAATTACATGCTAGACCTTCTCTAATTTGTGCTTGGTCCTTTCTAAATATATGGGATACAAAAAATCAGGTATTTTTTATTTAATTAGGATATCTACCTCCATTATTTTATTGTCACCACAAAATCAAATGTTCAAAGAAGATTCCTAAAATTAATATAGTAAATGTATTATCAATAAAAGATAGAGCTGCAAAGTTACTTACAGAATTTTTTTTCAGTCTAAATAAATGTTAGGAAAAGATTTCTGAAAGGAAGCCAAGTTTAAGACTTTTCTTATGAAAGAAACACATGTTGTCTTACCCATACTTTTTGAAAGCAAAAGTAAGCTAATTATTTTGGGTGTTCATTCGAATTTGGAATTCAGCATGTAGACTCCATTCCTACTTTCAATTCAGTCATAATTCATGGAATGATTTCATATTTATAGTAGTTTTTGCTGTGAAATATATTTACTTACAAGAACTCCATATGTTAGGGACAATTATTATATAAAGTTTAAATTTTTCAATAACAGAAAAATACAAGTATTCTATAATGTGTTGGCCCCATCAGAGATTAGGTTTTGCATAACACAAGTTTTTCACTAGGAAGTTTGGTAGATGGACTGCAAATGAAAGCACATAGGGGAAAGTACAAAGAAAAAATCTGCCATAAAGTTTGGCTTTATGAAGCAGAAACATAAACTGTGGTAGCTGTAACTAAAGAGAAGAAGCCAGAAATATTGTTTCACAATGACAAGATGGAGAAGGAGAAGAAAAATGAAAATGGCAGCTCTGGTATAAAATTACTGCTGAGTAAGTCTGCCCTTTAATGGGAAATATTAGGAAGTTCTGCAGTGGGAAAAAGATATAACCTTATGTGCTGCTCATGAAAATTTTATTAAAATACATTATTCATTAAGGTTTAGTGGTTAGGTGTCTGCTTGTTTGAATGTAAATATGATTATTCCTTAGGGTGTGTGTGTGTGTGTGTGTGTGTGTGTGTGTGTGTGTGTGTGTGTTTAGGGTTGGAAGAATGTGTGAAGTCTTTTTACCATGAAGTTATGCTTCTCTTGGGATATGTTTCTATTATAGAAGGTTAAATTCAGTAAATATGAAAAATAGCAGAGGAAGTTTTCAAAACTTAACCCCAAAGATTTGACTTATTTAAACAGTAAATATTTCATTCCATCAACCTCCCTGTATGACACTGTATACATTTTACAAAATATATTTTATAGTTTTATAGAAATGCATCTATTTTTATAGCATGAAGTATCTTGAATCTGAAGACTAAGAAATAAAGCATTAAATATGTTAGAGCAAATACTCAGGTATGTTAAATAATTTTTGGACAAAATTATATTAGTGAAGAGATACAAAAGAATATATACATTATATATATGTGTGTGTGTACATCTATATGAATATATAAATTTTAATTCCCTTCTGAAAAAAATGAAATTAGGAAATCACTATGTTACGTATATGTCGATTATGTCATATCTATTATTATCTTAAATAATAATACATGATTTAATTTTTAGTCCCATTTTGTAGGTGACAAAGCTGATTTCTTAACTTATTTGGTCAATGTCACTGTACACTCTGGAGAGAGCAGACTTTCTAGTTGTGGCACAAAGACTACAACCCAAACCGGTCATAGGTTTACCACAGTAATTTTGTGGTTTTTGTTTTGTAAGTCAAATCTTAGGAGTTGATTTTTTTAGGAGTTGATTTTTTTGATCAACAACTATCCTTCCTTCTTAGGAAAATACATTCCCTCTGTTTATCTATAGCTCTCTCTTTCTCTCTTTTCTTCCTTCTCTCCTCTCTCTCCATATTTCATATCATGAATAGTACAGAGACAGATTAATATCTTTCCTAAAATAATTTAAATTAAAATATTTCACAATTTTAAAACATGATTTTCTTCCTTTTTCTATTTAGTAAGTGTTCCTCATCTAAAATGATTATGATTCTATGACAGTGAGGGACAAGATGTGTCCATAAATCCCACATATTACTGATACCTTCTGATCTGCTGTGACACCCCAAGGGCAGACATCTTGACACTGTGTCCTGTTGTCATTGACCCTTTGCAGATTGCTGACCTGGCTTCTGTTGCTCCTGCCCCAGTGCATGAACCTGAGTCACCTCCTTATTTGAGATTAGATGATATTTCCACAGACAATTATCTCCCTCTTCTTGGTGTGAAATGCTCTTACCCAAGCAATCTGTGTTTGCTTTCTTTCATACCATTCATCAGGACTACTTTACAATACCATCCATATGTCTTGACCCCAACCACAGAGAAGGAAATTAGATAAATGCATAATTAACATATCTTAATGTGTATTTATATGTTTTTCTTTCTAACGTATGAGCTCTTTGAGGTCATTAAATTTTGAGTATGACTCAGTTGCAAATCATATTATCTGCCTTCTCTGTTTTCCGAGCTAATATCTCCTATATCTATGGCTTTAATTACCTCCTGTAAGCAGATCACTCACAAATTAAAACAGCCAGCCCACATTTTCTTTATGAACACAAGGCTCAGAAGTCCAATTAAGTAAACTTTTCATCTTGGGTTATTTCTTGTTATCTCCTTGGATCTATATCGTTGACCTAACTTCTCTAGCACTGAAATCATGAATTGTCTCCCATGCCTTACTATACTTAACCCTCTACTAATATTCATGCTTTAAAAAAAAGACAGGATCTCATGCATCTCAGGCTGGCTTCAAACTTACTGTGTAGCTAAGGATGGACCTTGAACTTTGTATCCTCCTGCTTCTACCTCTCAAGAACTGGAATGTCACCAGGCTTGGCTCCAATATTTATCCTTTTAATGATTAACACCATGATTCTGTTGTCTACATGAATCATACACATTGGTGTCATATTTAGTTCTCTAAGCATTCACCACAGTTCCTATAGCTTTTACTGTTTTGAGATATCTCAGACAGGCCCACTTTACCGGATGCAGCAACATCATAAAAGAAGTGATCATCTTCTCTTCTTAGGGCTTTCTTTTAACTTTATGTCCATGAATATACTAATCTACAATTAATCAGCCCCTAGAGTTTTCTCTTTTCCAGGTTTATCTTTTCAAAGCACAGATACAGCTAATTCATTTCTGAGCTTAAAACTTCATTGCTTTCAATAGTTTTTTTTTCTTTTTTTTCATTAGAATTTAAATGAAAGTCCATTATTTGTCCGGTAATTTTAGAATCGTCTGTCTCATTTCTCTAAACTGCATTGGTTTTCTTTCACTAATTTAGATTCCCTGAGCCTAAGCATCTTCACCTCTACACAGTGAAGCTCTCACCATTCTCTCTCTCATGCTTGGAATGACATTCAGCATTCCTTGAGCTCCAATTTACCCCAGTTAAATAGGAGGCACAGTAGTTTGTTGATTTGGATCCTGCCCTGGAAGACCTTTTTGGCATCTTGGAAGTCAGATCCAGCTTTCATATTTCTTTTCTCTTCCATATGTTTCTCCTTTATAAGCACCTGTCACAGTTGCATTTCATATTTACTGAAATTAATTTTTCAGAATTGTTTCAGAGAAACAATATATTTCAATCCTGTTTAAAATTCCATTTTTTTAGTTTTGTTACAGTATGGTAAGTTCAAGCACTGCTTAATGATTATATTATGAAATGGGAAATGGTAAAAATTAAATAAATAATATCATTCACAACTCACATTTTAAGTTTTCCTAAAATAATAAATAAAACAAAAGGAGCTTCGAACAATAAGATCTTGCATTTCCTGTCTGTACATAGTTTGTCGTTCCACATAAACTATCACCTCAATTTTGAAGCATCCTGATTCCTTCAGGGAGATTTCAATGTTATTTTCTTCTTACTTTTGTTTATGACTTTAGATCATCTAGCTTTAAAGTCATGTTTAATAGTCTCAGAAAGAAAAATGAACCAAGAAATATATGGCTAATCATTATTAACTCATAAAACTAAAGAATGAACAATAGATGTCATTAAAAGTCACAATTTTGACTAGCAAGCTCTGAGTTAATTTATTTTATTGCTGCTCAAATGATATCCTCTCCTGTTCTGATCTGCCAATAGTGCAATCATTTATCACAGCTGTGTGAAAACAGAGGAACTAAAGAAATAGAATGGAGTCTTCTCACACATTTTCCATTAAATTTTATCCGACACTATTTTATGTATTATAATATTCATAAAGATACACAAAATTCTCTATTGAATAAATGAAAAAATTCATTCATACTGCCAATAAAAATGAATGTGTTTATATTCTAACATCCCCTTATTGTTAATCAGATGGGAATAAATTAAGCTTTATTAATTTACTATAGAACAGGACATCAAAATCTTTTCTTAAGTTTATTTGAAAGTAATTTAATTAGTTAAAACATGCTTCCTATACATACCAATTGTGTTGATTATGGCTGGTTAACTTCGTCTATGTTTCAAAACACATAATAAGACATCAGTGGCACCGGCCTTCCTGCACCTGGATATTGACTGCAGACACAGTCTGCTGGTGTTTGGTGGATCAGAAGTAATGGCTTGCTAAGTGGCCTTTAAAACAATGCTGCATCTTCATTAACTATGGCTTTTTTCCCCACTTTTGTAATGTTGATCATTGACCATTATTCCACTTGAAAAAACTGTATTAAGAAGAGCACAGTTTAGTTGTTTTTAGAATGGTATTTATTTTATACAAATGTAAGCAGTAATTCACTAAAGTATTTAATTATTTTCAGTAAAAAAATACAAGAAAAATTTTTCATGCTTTTTAGTAAGTTTCAAAACTTCTCGAATAGAACATATATTGTCAACATATTCCATACAAATACCTTCAACACAGAATATAGGTTTCATAAATGTGTAAAGGAAATACACTTGGAAAGTTAACTTTCAGATAGGTATTGGGGCTCTAATTCTGTTTGCCTGTGTAATGAGCTTATCAGATGGTTTTCACCTCAGGGAAGTTTACATATCTCATGTGTATAATTAAAATCAAGTTATGCACTGCTCTCTAGGAATGCATAAAGAACAATATAACTATTATACAAAAAATTATATTTACTATACAAAAAATTATAAAATAATTAGACATTGAGTAAAATTCATGACAAATAATCAACATAAATATTTAATTGGGGTCCTCCCTATATAAATATTGATATTTGGTTTTATCATAAATGTTTAAGTATTTTTTCTTCTACATGTAATTCTGTTCTAGAGTATAATTGCATTTAAATGTGGGTGAAATCTAAAATTATAGAAATATGATTTCTAAACTATTGCCAAGCATCTTTTTTCAAGTGACATTTACAAAAAATTGAGCATATGTACAAAGGAAGAGCTCACCAATAATAGAATTGAACTATTCAGGAAAGAAACAGGATATGGAGCTTGCTAGCCTCCCAATATATATTCTGGTCATGACAGTCCAATGACTTTGAGTATCTTTTATTTCTCTTGCCAGATATGCATGTATGTGCACAGACATACAAACACACACTAATGAATATATAAATTTACATACTCTTTAAAATTTTCCCTCAGGTTTTTACCTAGTATTTTTCTGTTCAAGCTAGACAATAGATATTTTCTTAATTTTCAATGTCCTACAATATATTTTTATGTTACTTTTGTTATATTCTTTATATTTCTGTTTTCAATGATTAAAATGCAGCATACATTTAAGTTAGTATTTCATGTGTTACTGCTAAAAGTTCTACTTTCAAAAAATTCATAATAGATAATATATTATCTAAAGTAAGGAAAAGTCATTCATAGTCTTTTTCACTGATAAATTAAAAAGGATTTATTTTTATGCAATCATCCAATGGTAAGTGGCACAGTTAGTTTTTTATTTAATTAATGTATCTATAATTGAAGTATCTCACTGAGTGGTATATAAGATATTCAATATTTACAGGACAATATTAAAGTTACTTAAAACAATTTCATGGACATAAACATACCTAGAGTTGTGAATTACAGTGTCACTGGATTAGAATAATAATAGCAAGTTTCTTCTCTAGACCTATCTCTCAATGTGTGTGTGTGTGTCTGTGTGTGTGTGTGTGTGTGTGTGTGTGTGTGTGTCTGTGTGTCTGTGTGTCTGTGTGTGTGTGTTCATGCAGGTGGAGATGTATATGTGTGTCTGATTTGAGAGATTTTTGTGAGAATCTTTTTTTATCTTTTTGAAATAATAGCCTTTAGATAAAGAACACTGGTGAAAGGGGCTTTAGCATATAGCATATAATATTTTTGAACTAAACAAGGAGTAAATTAATATTTGAATGATGCTGCTTAACAGGTGTTTACATAGCTTCTTTGCTTTTAGGCTTTCTCCCCTCTCTAAGCTGTCATGGGAACACAAGCTCCTGGTATGATATCTTTTTATTTATTCTCAAAGTTCTTTCTCATTTTATAAATCCACAAAACCTGCACTCACATATGACATTCAAGTTTCACTACAGATGAGCCTAATGTCCTTCCTCTGTTACTTTCACGGTTCACTTGCTCTAGCCTGGACCCACACAAACTGACTGCTCACTAACTCAAACATTTTCAGCTTGGTGGTGCTTTCTGGCTTCTGCATACAACCTTGCAAACTGTAGTTCGGAAGAAGTCACCCTGCCAAATGACTGTTGAGTTACTAATTAGCAAAGCTTTTTTTTGACAAATACAGACAAAGCTGTCCTCTAGGAAAGTCATTGAAATCATTGTCCAAGCCCTGTGCTTTGTTAGTCTCCCAAAATACATTGGAAGGTGGCTACCCACATCCCCCAACCTTCAAGACCCCTTGACCTTGGGTGCGGCTGGCCTAGCCATACTTGTCCTTGGTTACACACCCAGTGCCCGTGTCATCCGCTTTCCCTCAGATGTGCACAATTCCACCTCTTCTGCTGCTCCTTGGGACAAATTGGTGCCCAGCCTGGCCTGAACTAGTCCTTAGCTTCCACTGTAAGGCTCATTTATTCTTTATTACTTACTCTTCTCATGGCCAAAATCTATTTTCCACACCACCCATGTTAGATTGTTTTATTAACTCTAAGTTTTATGATATTAAATACAAACTTTGCAGCTTCTAGACTCCTCAGTATCCAAAGATCTTCCCTTGGGATGACAAAAAATGAACCTTTCACCAAGTCCTGTAAAGGTCTGCATGAACCGGGTCTCGTGATCTTCTAATTTCATTTTCTCCTTTCCTCTCCTTGCTCCTTATTGTTCCATGAGCATTTTTCTGTTCACAGAACATGACACCTCGGATTCACCTTGGGAAATTTGCACTGTCAGTTCCATTGACCTGTAATTTCCGGCCTTCAAATCTCCACGTGGCTGGCTCATTTCTGTCTTTCAGATCTCAGCTCTTCTGCTGGCACTGCAGAGACGTCTCCCCTCCAGCACCATCCTTCCACACATACCACGGCCGTTTTCTTCTCTTCTCATCTTGCTACTGAAATAATACTCTTTTCTTATTCATCTCTTCAGTCTTGTTGAATGGGAAGATCAGGGAAAATGAAGACAACCTGGACTCATACATTTCCAGTGTCCATGATCTTATTTTCTTCTCCAGCTCCAATATCTAGAACACTGACTGCCATAAAACAAAGGAAAGTCCAAAACGTCTTTTGACAAAATAAAGGAAGAAAAAGGAAATGATGAAAGAAAATAATTTGTGCATTTGGATACTCAAAAAATGTCATAACTACCTTATAATCATGTATTGTATTACACGAGTTACACCATTTGGATAAAATTTTAATTTTTTTTTCATCCTTTTAAATTATCAAGCATCTCACACTGTTAAACTTTGTCACTAAGGGCACAGTCATCAGGTACAGTGAACAGTCTTGTTTGTAGAGGGTAGAGAAGTTAGAACAGGCTTAGTAGAGGTCATGCATTGAAGTCGAGACCACAAAGATGAACAAGAAATAAGGCTGAAATCAGGGTGAGGAAGTAGAAAAACATGTGATTTAAACTTTTTTCTCTCCCACAATCCACAGCAGTATTCTTCAGACAAGAATCAGAATACTAACAAAGTATAAGATCACTTAGCAGTGGACAATGGCTCTTACCTCTAGTCTCCTACCTCTCAAAACAGCATAGACAGGTGAGGTAAAGAGAAAATATGAATATAATATTCACTAATCATATCCATTATATGTCAAATATTGTGTAATCACATAAACGATATTCTTTTTTTCTCTCTCTCAATAGCATCCTTTGAGGGTGTTTTCCATGGAGAAAATGATCCAGGATACCATACTTCCTGTTTGGAATAAGTGAGCTTATTACAGATATAGAAAGCAAAAATGAAAGAAGAAATGGCAAGTAGCATAGAGCAACCAAAATAACAAGCTGAGCATTAAGTATCATTTGGTAGAATTGACTGGCAGCCCCACCGAAGTACACAGACCACGAATCACAGAATCATTTCCAACATTCATCAAAAATGACAGGCATTGCCTAGGATCAGGCAGCTGGGACACCTATCAGAGGTGTCAGGCAAAGAGCATCTTTCCTTCAGTGAAGCTTCCAAATAGCAGCTCCCAACACGGGTATTTTTATAACAACAGATAAACATTGGTGGAATCTTCTCAAGTCTTTATATTGGGTAAGGGAGCACTGGACAATCTATGAAATGATTTACCTTCTAGATCCTCTCAGGGGAGCAATATTTTCAAACCTTGGGCTGGAAACACGCTTGGGTCTGCACCTACCCCTTTCCCCAAGTTGGCTCTCAACAAGCCATAAGAGACATGACAATTTACAAATATATCACACTGGGCCTCATGGATTCCCTACATCATACAAGTGACTGAAGGCTGAGGTTCTAACCAGGACCTTTCTAATTCTCCTAATACCCTTGTTCCTCTTAAAAGGCTGTATAAGTCAGCTTTGGGTACATATTGGAATCAGGAATCCAAGGATCCCCTCCAGCCCAATAACATCAGAAAGTCTTGTCATGGAACCCAGGTTTCAATAATAGTTAAAAACCCTTGGGTGATTTTGATATGAAGCCAAGTTTTAAAATCACTGGTCTAGACCAAGGACAGAACATCAGCAGGTTTAATTAATTCATTTTGGTTATCTCATTCATATATCTGCCTTGAAACAGGATCCCACTTAAACCACAGTTGGCAAGAAAAAAAAGATGATTCCCTTATTTGGCATGGCCTCTTTCATCTATTAGTCTTGAAAAGACAACTGTGAGGTCCTGGAGAAATGGCTTAGTGGTTAAGGCATTTGCCTACAAAGCAGAAGGACCCGAGTTCAATTCCCCAGTACCCACGTAAAGCCAGATGCATGTGTCTGGAGTTCGATCGCAGTGGCTAGAGGCCCTGGCATGCCCATACTCTCTCTCTCTCTCTCTGCCTCTTTCTCCATCTCACACTCTCTCTCTCAAATAAATAAAAACATTTTAAAAAAAGACAACTGTGAAGGTTGAGATAGCATAACCAAATAATTAAGATACCTTGGTCTCTCATCACACTATGTACTACGTCTGTTTTAATAATTCCTGGCTCCAACAGCATATGCAATCAGATTTTATTCTCTATGGCCTGGCAAAACATATTTTAGTAACCTTAGCGTTAGAAATAAGAACAGAAGGAAGTGACAGGATTTATAATACTATGGGAACATGATTCATTTAAGTTTGCAAAAGAATATCACAGGGGAATTAATATTAATTAATTAAAAATAATTTTCTTTTTACTTGCTACAATGAAAGATCAGTTGTCACTTAACCAAGATGCCCTTGTATATAATATGTTTATTAAATAAACCATCTACAACTTAACATAAGAGAAGTGAACACTGGTTTTATCATTTTTTCTCCAGAAATTAAATTCTCCTATGCCCTTGTCTTTGTCTTAAAAGATAGTATATGACTTTTTCCATATAGTTGTCAATATGAAATTTAGCAGAATAAACAGCATCCTTTGTAAATAATGCCTAATTTGAATGTTCTTTAAGACCCTGCAGTTAAAGCAATGAGTCATATCTTAGAAAAGTATTTTATACCAATCAATAGATATCCTGATCCTTGCCTCATTACATTAGTTCATATGACTAATAACTTCTGAGAACAAAGATCACTGAAAATTAAAGCCATATGATGTCATTGTGTGACCCTCTAGCCCAATGATGCCTCTTCTCTCTGTATCACACCCACAGTCATTAATCATGAACCTCACCCAATGCTATGAACAATAAGACTAGAGTTTACATTCATCTTTGAAAATAGTTTGGGTCAAGGTGATAAGCTCAGTGAGTAAAAGCACTTGTAATGCAAGCACGACAGTCTAAATTCCAATCCCTTCACCCCACAACCTGCATACAAACTGGACATGGTAGTGCACATGTATAATCCCAGGATACCAATGACAAGAGGAGAGAACGAGACAGGAAAGCTCCTAGTTCTCAGAACAGATGGCTTGGTATGTGCATCACTGAATAAGAGACCCTGAAACTATGTGGACAGTGGGGAATGACCTTTGGTTGTCCTCTGACCTCCACACACACGCCCTAGCATGGGCATGGCCGCACTCAGACACTCACATGCATAAAATAAAAAAGTGTTCTGCACAGGAAGCTACATTATAACTTAGAATTTTGAAATCACAGAGAAAAGGCAGGGACCAAAATAAATTTTAAACTGCAATTTTAAAATGCCTATTATACGGAAAGATTGTGAGAGCCGTGGTGGGGGAGATTATCCAGAGGCATGGCACCCCTCAGTAACAACATACTAGGACCAGGAGAACCTGGCTGAATACTAGGCTATCCATGGTCCCCTGACACAAGGACTGATCCAGACGACCCACAGAGGAGGATATCCAGCTGATTGGGGATGGGGAGGGGGGGGCATCAGGGAATTGGGGATAACAACTCATTGTTTGCCCACTAAATAATGTAACTCATTATGGACAATAAAAATGCCTATTATACAGTTTATACTTAAGAATAAAATAATACTGATTATAAATAATTGGTTTAATATCCCCATTGGGGAATTTCTAATATTTACTAGAAATACCGTATTGCTATAAACTCAATTTAAACAGAAAAAAATAACAAAAATATATTCATTTCAAAATACATTCTAATATATAATTTCAAATTTTTAACAATGAATTTTATATTGCTTAAGCTGAGCATATGTTTTAAAATACATTTATTTTATAAATTACACTGAAACAAACATATTATCTCCAAGGTTACACTCACATAGTACTTTTAAGTTCAGAAAATTATATTGACCTTAGTCACTTTATAGTTCACTGTCAGATGTTGGCAGAAGAAAAGTCTCCTGACTTTTCACTTAACATTTTAAGTGATATGTGATTAAGCAAGATTTGTCCAGAGTGACAGGTCACATTTTTTCATGGTACATTGAAAATGTGCAACTGCTACATTTAATCTGCACACTGTGATACTGACTCAGACATGCGACAGAGCAGAAGCGAGGCCATCTGTCCAGCCAACAGAGAGAGATATCTGCATTTGATCCAGCGTTTCTTTTATACATATGACAAAACAGTCAACATTTACTTTTGGTAGTCAATTTCAAATATAAAAAGCCTTAGCTACATATGCCCTTCTCTGCTGTGTATTCACCACTATCTGACAATTCATTTCCATAGCACATGATTTTGTTGGCTTTCCACCATACTTTCTCCTTTTTTACTCAGCTTATTGGCTGTGCTGTAGATACAATAGATAGATGATTGATTGATTGATTGATTGATTGATAGATAGATAGATAGATAGATAGAGAGAGAGAGAGAGAGAGATAGATAGATGTGTGTGTTCGTGTTCCTTATATGACAGTTATTTTCCTTGGATTTATATGAGCTTTTTAGTAGGAGGTACTTTTTTGTTTGTTTGTAGTTGTTTTTGAGGTAGGGTCTCACTGTAGCTCAGACTGATTGGAACTCACTCTGTAGTCCCCAACTGGCCTGGAACTCATAGCAATCCTCCTACCTCTGCCTCCCAAGGACTAGGGTCAAAAGCATACATCACCATGCCCAGTTAGGGGTTCCTTTTATAGGTAATTGTTTATTCCCAATTTCTTCTGAAGTTACAGTATATTTTAAATTATTAACAAATTCAAAAACCTGAGATTTTTTTCTTAAAACATAGTATTTTTAATTGCTATAATTCTACCATTTTTCATGTGTATAATTTTGCTCTAATTGGAAGTATATATTTAATCTTTCTCAGCCCCCTTCCCTGGCACACAGCTTCTAAAATTCCTTGGAATGCTTTTTTTTAATATGTTACTGAGAAGTTCAGCTTACAAACAAAAGAGGCATTTTTCAGCTGATAAGTGGAATGGAAGAGAGAGCCATAGAGAATATCTTACATGAAAGCAGGAGGGAAAGAGGCCTCTCTGATTGTGGCTAATCCTAAAGACAGAAGCAGAGACTGTGTCTCTCTAGTTGGAGAAGGAGGTATAAGAGGAAAGTGAGAGATGTCATTAAAGAGATGCAAAGAATAAGACTATTGTTTGCAGAAGGACACGTGTGTTAGTGGGGTGTTTTGCCTTCTACTATTGAGAATCTTAAGGTGTTATAACATTCTAAGCAGAGAAATTACAGAGCCAGGTATCTTGGGCAGCAATACAGAGGAAAAACTAGGTGAAGCTAGGATGCAATTGATATGATTCAGATGAAAGACCTAAACTAAAACAAAGCTTCAAGACAGAAATTAGAGATGTCATGAAAATCAAAAATATAGGATTTTGTGACCACAGATGAAGACGTTTGTCACTACATCCAAATTTTTAGAAAAACTTGAATATGCTCAGTCTTTGAGATAGGAAGTGAGAAAAGAAGATCATGTGAGAGGAAAACACAAGTTCTTCAGCAAACGGAACGCAAGATCCATTGTGCAATCAAGACATAGCGATCTCCTGTTCCTTCTTCACGTCTTCATGAGATCCATTCTCACAACAGATCTTAGCAATTGTTTTATTTTTACCATTTTAAGAACTTCCCTGAAAGGGAAGACTTTGCAGCATCTTCCAGACTTATATTAATTTCAAGCATCACTCTTTTCACATGGTGCTCTTAATAAGGCAGAAGACGGGCTCCTTGAACACAAACATTGGATACCATGACACTGGATCAGATACCCAAAGAGGCAGTGTAAGTGACCGACAGCTGAATATAATGCAAAGAATGACTGAGATCCTTGCAGGAGTGACATAACATGAAATTCTATCCAATGACTCAGGACAACTTAAAACATGAGCTATCTATTTCTAGAAAGTTCTTTCCAACATCTGCAGACCTCAGTTAATGCAAATAAATGAAATCTTACCTGCGTATAAAAAGTTGCTCAGAGAGGATGGAATCTCAGTTCTTGTTGCTCACCAGAACTAGATGGTATGACTGGTGTGACTCTATTCCCAAAGACACCACATGTTTCATTTGCAGGATGCTAAGAAATCAAGCTGGAACTAAGTTGGAAGTTTGTATTTCCTTGATGATTTAAGTAGTTGTATTCTTCATTCTATTGGAAATTTATACTTCTGCACTTCAAAAGTGTGGAGCTCATTTTTCAATATATTGATTGTGCTATTTGCTCCTGGATGTTAAGTTTTTAAGTTTTTAATATATTTTGGATATTAGCCCCTTATCAAGTAAAATAGCAGGCAGAGATTTTTCCCATATTCTATAAATTATCTCCTTATTCTAATAATTATTTAGCTTGCTGTGAGTAAACTTTTAAATGAAATGTAATACCATTTGTCAATTCATGTTATTGTTTCCTGAGTATTGCAATTCTATTCAGAAAGCTCAAAAGGTCAAAACCCTAGGGAAAGTTACTACTGTTGCTTAACTACATGAATATAAGATGTCCACCAAATTTTCCCTGTATATTTATGTATATATCTATATATACATATATATATATGTATATTGTGCTGCTCACATTTTTGGTTAGAGATGTCTCTCTAGGTGTAATCTTTCTGCAGAGGAAATTGAAATCCATCAAATTGCTGAGAAGAAGTGGCAGTTGAGTGGTCAAAACTTAATAAGACATCTCTATCAATCATATACTCCAAAGGCTCAGGGACAATAGTGGAAGAGGTGATTGAAAGAATGTAAGAACAAAAGGATAGGGAGTACTTTGGTTCACTTCCATCTGGACATGACCTCACAGAAGCTGTCTTTACCTTCACAAGACCTGCATGACACTGAGTCCATTAATGGGTTATCATGGATGATGTAAGAGAGTAAAAAGAAAAAGACATAGGAGAGGAAATTGTAGGAAAAAGTGAGGCTTCAGTGGAGCAGGATGGGGGAGAAGAGAGGAGAGTGGTAGGAGAGAATTATATAGCATTTTAAAATCATGTGCCTTTAACCACTGAGCTTTCATTCCATCCTCTATGCAATATCTTTATAAAAATATCCTTATCTTTATATGCAATATATTTTTATTTTATATATAGAAGCATTTATTTACTTATTTACTTGTTTGTTTGTTTGTTTGCAAGCAGAGAGAGAGAATGGCCACACCAGGGCCTCTAGCCACGGCAAATGAAATCCAGATGTATGCGTCACTTTGTGCATCTGGCTTTACAGGGGCACTGGGGAATTGAATCCTGTTTGTTAGCTTTGCAGGCAAGCACCTTAACCACTGAGCAATCTCTCCCACCCCAACAGAAACATTTTTCATAGAATAAATATAGCTGTATATTCAAGTACCATTTAAATATAAAGATTGTCTAGTTATGATAGTAGCCCAAAATCAAAGGGTTGGGAGCTTATGTTTAAAGTATTTAAAGAAGAGACAGATCACCAATGACAGGCACTACAACCTGTGATGCAAGATACGGAAGGGAAAGCAACAACATCAGACACAGGATAACCAGAAGACCATACTCTCACTAAAATGAGAATAGAGAGAAACACAGCTTCAAAGTGCACTGAAAACTCTAACAGTAGCAAATAATTCTGCCCAGCTTCTTGCAATCTTTCTCATCTACCTGCTTGCTCCTTAGGAAGCAGAAAGTCACTAAAAGCCAAAAGCAATAGATTTATCAGCAGTTTTACTCAGTAGTATCAAGCTAGGTAAAAAAAAAAAAAACAAGAGGAAGAGGCTTTCCACTCCAGGGAGGGGCAAGGGGTAAAGGTTAAGACCCTAAATTATGTTGTCAATTCCAGTTCCACATATACTTATTGAGTACCTTTAAGTGATGGTCAGTGTTAGGAGGATGGTTGGCCAACACACAAGAAATGACAGAGCTAACTAGTTTCTACATGAAGTACCAATCTCAATGGAAAGAAAAGGCTTTAAATAAATGCCATAATAAAATCATAATGTAGCACTAGATGTGCTCAAATGCCAGTCCCACTCTTAGAGATAATAATAGCTTTCAAAGAAGACACTAGCTCACTTGGACAAGCCACCCTTAGCTTCATGATCAGTGGTTGATGAAGCATGTGGTTGGGAAGACTGAACAGGTGGAAACACTATGAAAGGTCAAACCCTTGAGTGCAAAGTATTCCTTTGGGCTTTGTCTCTTCTCAGTTAAAGTCTCATTTATCCCATCCCTTTCCTCAGGTTTTTGCTAAACTAAACATAAATCACAGGTAATATTTGGCCTACAGCAACATTTCAGAGTTAATTCATGACCATGGCTAACCTTGTTTTGTAGCTTAACAATGATTGGTCCATCTTAGTCTTAAAAAATATCTGTTTTGAAACCTTGACTCTCTTCTTGCTGGCTGCACAATGTTAGTGCTTCTCATGGTGAAGGGTGTAATTACATAATGTACTAGAGAGCACATCACCGTCCAGGGAAATCGTGCCTTTATAGAAGGTGCTTTATTCTCAAAATCACTGACCTTTTTACTCTTGACCAATTGCAATGCATTCTGAAAGGCATAAAGAAAGTCATGTCTTTCTCCACATTTACATTAGAATGCAATTTTAACTATTACTTGAATATAAGCTATCTTTTTCTGAAGCTACATTATTTTAGTACTAACTTGTAGTTGACACTCCTGTACTTTCTCATTTAATTTTCATAATATCTTTTCAGGTTAAAGTTCAGAGAAGTTAGAACTCCCTAAGGGCACACAGCTACATATTAAAATTCTAGGATTTAAGTAACATCTCCCAGGGCAAAGTTTTTTTCTAAAAAGTAAATGCCAATTAATTGAAATGTATTATCTTGAATTGCATTTTAAATCAGAGTTAACATTTGAATAAAGGAGAACATTAGGACAATGAGCAAAGGCTCCATTTTTATGTAAAGTTATATTTCCTTAGTTTATAGTCTGGTTTTTTAAGAGAATATTGTTTTTCTTGGTAAATTTACTCAAAAACCCTATGAGAAAGTGAATTAAATATCTACAACTTATGTGCAAATGGTTCAAAAATGGTATTAAATCATAGGTTTATGTATTCATGCTTTCAAAATGGTATAGAACTCACTACATAGCAAAGGATAAGCTTGAACTCTTGATCTTCCTACCTCAGCCAACCAAGTGCTGGCTTACAGGTTGGGGTCACCATGCCTGGCCACATTTTCTTTCTTTTTCCTTTGTTGTGTGTGAGCCATGAGTCTGTATACTATATGCAGCACATGTGTGTGTAGATGCCTGAACCCCATTCATAGGTATGTAGAGGTCAGTGTATACTATCAGATTTCTTCTGCCAGCAGTGACTCTCCAGTCTCCTTCCCTCACAGATCTGGACCTAGAGACTTGTCTGGCTCTGCCCAGTGTTTTATGTGCATGTTGGGGAATCGAACTCATATCTCCTCAAGCCCTCATGCTGGCAGAGAAAGCATTTTTATCTCCCCAAACCACACATTTAAAAAAAAACTTGTATTGACATGTAAAACAGTTATTGTCCACAATGTGATGTGTGTTGTATACAAGGTATGCAACGCCTCTGAAACTATCACCACGATTAAGGCAGTAGTCATAGCCACCAAATCCAAACATCTACCTGTGTGCTTTTGCTCTTACATTTACTTTTGCTTCCATTTTGTAGAAATGACACTGAATTTGAATTCTATCTTCTTCACACTTTGAATTGTGCACTATCATTTTATCTATAAGTACTGTGAAGCAGAGATCTAGAATTCATAGAGTAACTGCTTCCCATTGAGAAACTACTTTTCCTCACATACCAACCCTCCACACCCCACTATCTGATTTTGCTTTTATGTGTTTCAGTTTAACAGACACCTCAAGCAATAATGCAGCGTTTGCTTCTCTGGCTTATTTCACTCAGCACGTTACCTTTTGAGTTCATGCTGTTGCCTCTGGTAGGTTTCCAATTTTTTAAAGATTAGTTGCATAAATTTTATTATTTGTATTTTAACAATTCTATAAGTTTGGAGGTGTCACTGAGACATGTAAATTTAGTTTAATGTTTACATCTTTCCTCTTATGACTAATGCAGCTTTAAGCATAGGGAACAATTATATTATCTGTTTGAAATTCTAATTTTAATTCCTCTGGAATTATACAAAGGATTACAGGATCATATGGTAGTTTAGAATTTTAAATTATTTTCAATTAAATTTTAATATAGTTTATAATTGTTGAGGAACCTCCACCACATCTTCTATAGTTATTACACCATTTTGCATTCCCATTGTCAAAAGAATCCAAATAAATTTCTCTACATGCTTGCACATATTTGTTATCTTGTTGTTTTTATTTTGGAATAATAGCCATCTTAACAAGAGGGAGATTATATGACATTGTGGTTTTCATTTGTATTTTCTTGATAATGTAAAATGTTGAATAACTTTTAAATGATCTTTTAGCCATTTGTATAACATTGTGTAAATATCTAACAAGTTCTTTGTCCATTTTAAAATCGAACTTTTTCACTGTTGAGTTTTAGGAATTCCATATAATTTTTTTTAATTATCCCCTTATTAAAAATATAGTTTGAACAAATTTTCTCTAAGACTATGGTTGCCTTTTGATTCTGATTCTCTCCTTTGCTGTGCTGCTCTTTGTAGATGGATGAAATCCCATTAGTTAACTTCCTGTTGGTGTCAGTGTTTATGAGGACAAATCTACAAAATCATTGCCAAGACCAATATCAAGAATTCTGTTCCCATATGTTTTCTATTTGATTATTGTGTATAGTAAAGAATGTGGTCAAATTTCATTCCTCTGTATGCCAATAATAGAGTTTGTACAACCTCATTTGTCAGAGTCTGTCATTTCTCCAATGCATTATATCGATACTCTTCTCAAATCTGAGCTGACATTACATTTTAATATGGGCTTTATTCTGTCCTTTGAATATTGTTGTGACAGCAATGTACTATTTCACTACTATGGAATTATATTTTTAGATCATGAAGTATGGATATTTTTCTTGAGATTTGTAAACAAAGCTCAAGACATCATACTTCATGATCTAAAAGATATTTGTCATAGTCAGCTACTTTTTTTTTTGGGGGGGGAGAAAAGTATTTATTGAAACTACAGATTGAGCGGAAGTTCCATAACAGTGAAAGACGCTGGACATCTTTCACAGGTCCAAGCAGAGAAAGAACCCATCACCAACACCACAAACACTTAACGAAACAAGAAGGAGGGAGGGGCAAGGAGAGAATTTCTTCCCCTTTATATAACCTTAGGGTGGGGGTCTTGCAACGCTTTACCAGACTTAATGGCTTCCTGAGTCTCTGGAATTTTCTTCCTGCAAGGCCCACACAGGAAAGGATGTTTACTTTCAGCTTCTTTGAGCTTCTTTATATCCTGCCCCCTACTGAGAGGCTGCCATCCTGTAAACATCCTCAGAGATCCACCCAAGATAATTAAAAAGATCAAAGTTGACAACAAAACCTAACCATCACAATATTATAATGGCATAGTAGTAAAATACTATAGTGCTAGTTTGGGGCTTTTTGTTATTGCATATAACATCACAGTGAATTCCATCATTGCAGAAGCACAAGTGAGAAGGAGAGATCACAGTATCAGACAGGAAGCTACACAATGAGAAATAAAAAGCTTATCTTTCTCTTTTAGGACAAGGTATTTGTGAGAACCAACCAGAATTAGATTAATTCCTTCCCAAGGCATACCCACCATGATCTAATCACTTTTAAATGTTCTATTATTTCTCAATGGCCACATGTGCAACTTTGGAAGATATTCTCAAAACTTTTCCAAATGCAGCCATATTGTATGAGGAAAATAAAACTGGTAGTGGAATGTGAGAATTTAACTTGTGTGTTAGTCAACTTCTTATTGCAGAGACAAAATGCCTGACAAAAATCAGTTTAAAAGAGAAAGGGTTTATTTCAGTTTATAGTCTGAGTATACAGTCTGTTAAGGATGGTTGCAGGAGGTTGAAGTACTGGTCACATTAGGTAGAACAGCGAGGAAGCAGAGCACAGTGATGAATGCTGCTCCTCAGATAGCTCTCTCCTTCTTATATAGTCCAGGACCCTGGCACATGAAATGGTGCCACGCACAGTTAAATTGGGTTTTTCCCACTTAATTAACAAAATCAAGATAATCCCTAACAGATATGGAGAGTCTAACCTAATCTACAAAATCCCTCACATGTATTTGTAGGTTCTGACAAGTTGACAATGAATGTAAACTATCACAACTAATTAAACACACACACACACACACACACACACACACACACACACACACACACATATATATATATATATATATATATATATATATATATATATATATATATATATATATATATATATATATAAAATGCACTTCATTCAGACATACTTGTTTTGTCAGCCATTACTTTAGGAACTCAAGATCCACTTCTATCATTTACTTTAGTTTTGCTGTCCCAAAAATACACAACCAGAAGTGGTTTATGGAAGAAAAGGATTTATTTTCAATTTACAGTTTTAAGAGAAAGTATCATTATGGTGAAGAAAGCATGGCAGAAGAAGACAGCCAGTATCACATCTTCATATCTGCATGAAGGACATAGAAGAAGCTAAATTAATGCAAGGAGTGTGGGCTATAATACCTCAAAGCCCACACTTAAGAGACTCACTTCTTCCAACAAAGCTGGATCTCCTAAAGGTTCTTCAACCTTCCCAAATAGTGTCACCAACTGGGGATAAAGTATTCTAAGACATGAGTCTATGAGGAACATTTTATATCCAAGCCACCAGAGAACCACTGAACAAAGCAAACAGAAAACTATATTCTCTTAGAGCTTACATTCTCATGGGAAACCTCATGCATTTAATTTTTCCTGTCAGCAATACAAAATGGGAACTGTTAACCTCATTTTAAAGCTGACTCATTAAAACAATAATCTTTGTAGGTCATATATACAGTTCCTACTTGACAAGATGGAATGTCTTCAGGAGAAGTGTAAGAAAGTTTACCTAAGAATCTTAGACAGTGACCCAAACATGTTTTAAGGAAAGCCTACGCCAGGGTCATATCAGCAAGATAACCCAGCAGTGGAGGTCAGAGGGTAACTCATGGAAACATATTTGAAGCTAGAAACATTATCAAAATAGACAGGGGCAAATAATGATAAATGTGATGCGAAGAAATAAGGGAAAAACTTAATTCTAAGTCAGAGTGATTACAAAATAATATTAGAAATATATATGTTATTAGCTAGTCAGACTTGGAAGAAAAAGTAAAGTTTGATATATGTGAAATGACTACATGGCATTTAATTGAAATATGACAGGGTAAAATGTATAGGTCTTCAGTGTGAGTTTTACTGTTATTATTTTTGACTAAACATTGTACATAAGCCCTAAGTGACCTTATCTCTCTTAGTATTGTTTTCTTTCCCAAGATTATAGCTTTGAGATGATAGAGAAAAGATTCATTTATATATAAATAAATGATAGGCTCCAATGATTAGACACTACATTTTACCATGTTATCAAAATTGCAAACAAAGAAGTGCATGTCTATAATCTGAGCATTAATATGAAAGAGGATGCAAATTCTAGAATACCCTGGTCTACATAGAAAGGTCCAGGCTAGCTAGCCAGCCAAGACTGCCTAGTGAAACCCTACCTCAAGGAAATGAACAATAAAGAAATTGTATATATAGAAACATGAAACAGCACAGCTGAATGACCTTACACATGTCCCTTTAATGTGCCATCAAGACCAAAAGCATAGTGGTTTCATTCAGATAATGTATTTAAACTCACCTTAGTGCATTCATGAAGGGAAGACAGTCTAAACTTTAGACATATTTAAAATTCCTGAATCTCCTTCTTCTTCAAGGGAGCCATGGCACAAGCATGGCTTTCGGAAGCATTTGATATAGGGTAAATGTTTTAGTTGGCAGTAAAACACAAGACTCAACGGGAACATCTGCAATGCAATCACATTGGAGTCTGTAAATAAAAACACACAGATGAATATTCCCGAGAGTTTTATGGTAACCTGTCTGTCTACAAAGCCTTTTCCTTAAATACCTCAGTGGACTTTAAACAAACTTCAGAACATCCCACTGAGTTAGTTGGTATTTTCTTTCCATTAGTGATAGTGGGTGGAAAGTTAATTTTTCAAGGTTATTCAAGGAGTCAGAGGTGAGGCTGGAATTCAAGAAATGGTTTCTAACTCAAATCATCTGTTAAATTTACCCACAGGCTTACAAAGGGTTTGGCAAAGAGCATTCATGTGTCAGAAGGAATTATAACTGAGCACAGGTGTCTCCTGCTGGGAGGATGGGGATAGAGACTTGGTAAGTCTTAACTTGGAAATGCTTAAGAATTTTTCTACCTCTTTGTTCTTCATATGCATCCCACTGGATGCATAATTCAAAGTAATGAAAAAATTAAGAAGGAAAAACAAGTGCCAAGCTGCACTTCTTGCAAATATTATATTTCTAAATAGAGATGGCAAGAAAACCACATTTTTCTATAATGGTGAAAGCAATATCATTGAAGTGAGTGATTCAGTGTAAAGGTCTGTCAGTAAATATATGAATCCACCTTTTCCAAATTAGAATGATGCAAATATTGATGGTTAATGCAAATAGAACTAAATATGAAAGAAAAGGCTATTTGGTGGTGGAAAGTAAAACCTCACTATGGAAAGCTCATTACAATATCTAACAATTACTTTTCAGTTCATAATTTACATAAAATAAAAGTCAAACCTTTGTCATATCCAAGAAATAGATACTTTCTATAAATTTAGAATGCCAAATTTGTTCTATACTCCATGGGACTTGACTCCTTTTTTCCAGTATGTTTATCAGTGGATGTATAAATGGACTTCTCAGGTGAAATTTTCTAAAACCAAACCTGAATGAACTTTAATTTTTCACCAATTCCATGCTCACACTATACCCATTATATTTTTAAGTATACATATGGTGGAAAATTGATATTCTTTTACTCAAGTCTCATGAGATTAAAATTAAAATTAATTGTACAACAATTCCAGTATATAAAAAAATCAGTAGAAAAAAATCAGAACCAAGAGTTTAATATTCATGTTATTCCATATATTTAATAAACTTTTTGAAAATTTCCATTGAACCAAACACATGGAACATTAATTAGACATTAGTAACATAGTGAAGTTTGGATAACTTTTTTTTCCAGTTTTCTCAAAATTCCAAATGTGTCTCATTTCTCAGAGGTAGTTGGAGCACAATCAACATGAACACCAAGGAGATTACTTTTCCCTCCATTAATAATCAACTGCTTCCTTTCCTTTCTGCACAGATGGTTGTTAGGCATGTGGCTGCCAGCAAATCAACACATTGCTATTTCTTCCCCGAATGATATCTCAATTTTGAGCTTCCACCTCATCTTACCTGATGAAGTGAGGGTCATGAAGAACGTTTCAAAGAATCGAGATTACTGGGAACAACCGTGATTGCTACAACACACCTCAGCCTAAAAAAGACACAAAGAATGAACCACAAGAATTCTTTGAATAAACTCATTTTCAACATAAAATCTTTTCCACCTTAGTCAACTTGCAATCAGTTCAATTTTTCTTGACTGTTTGAAGGACACGAAGTCAAACCACTTTGCAGTTTTCTGGTAAGCCCAGTCTTACCCACACAGCATGGCTTACACTGAATCATGAAAAAAATAAAATGCTAGTCATACAACTGTAGACACCATTACATAAGCGGTGCCAAATAAAATACCAAAATCTTCATAAACAAATTAATCCTGAATAAATCATATATATATATATATATATATATGATATATATAGTCTTCAGGAGAAGGCCCAGCTAAGATTTGACTTACTTTTGAAAAAGAAGTGTATAGTAGGCTTTAGCATATTGATGATGTGTTTCTTAAATTATTCTTAATGAAGTTGAGCTAAGCATCCATTGGAAATTTTCCTTGTAAAATAAAATTTGCTGAAAATGTTTTGTCGACACATGAAAATTCTTGCTAGACTTTTTACTTTCCCTGACTGCATGCTGAATGATCAGTCCTGCAAAATATAAATATGGCATATGGGTTTGATGAGCATGGCAGACAGAAATTTAGCACAATTAAGAAGCCAGTATTCTGCTGTACATGTTCTAAGTGTAGTCCACTGACCTTCTGGGAGTGAGGGATATGAGAACTAGCTAAAGGGAAAGACCAAGAAATTTAAAAACTACAGCAAAAACTTTTTACTCATATTTAAATGGAGCAAAGTCTATTTGTTTGGGTCCATGCTGGTTGAGTTTTCCTATCTGTGGTTAAAATTTTGATAACTACAGACTCTCATGAATTCAAAGGTATTGTGAGCTGCCATGAAAGGTCCATGCCAGTAACTTTAGCCCTCAGGAGGCTAAGACAAGAAATCACAAGTTCAAGACCAGCTTGTGCTGTCAAGGCAAACACAGAAGGAACTGGACATTTCCAGAGACTTAAGCCCATCTCATGGGCATTTAAAGTTGTCAAAAGTAGAAACACAGGGACAGAATGGGAAAAACTGTTCCCTCATCGCTTCATCCAGACATACAATCACAGTTTACTTTAAATCATTATTGCACTCAGTAAGCTTAGTAGAAAATAGAAAATACTACAGAAGAAAATACAGTTAAATTGTTACAGAACACAATAACCTATGATAAAAAATTTTAAACTTAAAAAGAGAAAAACCTCCAGCAGTAGCTATTCAAAAACATTTATTAAATGGTTTAGTTTCCACAGTCAAGTTTTTGTTTACCTTTCACTGTTTAAAATCAAAATTTGCTATAACTCAAAAAAGCATATACCTTATTATAACAACAATTTATAATAAATGATTAGTAAACTAGAAGATTGACATTGCGTAATATGTGATAGAACTAAAAACAAAACTAGAGGGAACGTACCATATTAGTCTATGTCATAACAAATTATAGCTGTGACACTCTTGGCCTGGAAATCCATATCCAGTGGATAGAAATTTGTCAACCATCCAGAGATAAGAGAGTGCTGTCACTCAGGGTGAACAGAAGAGAGACCTGTGATACTTCATTTCATTTTAGCACCCACATTGAGAGAAAGTTCATTCTAAACAGCTAGCTCTCCTAAAGCAATTGTAGAGCTCAGCTCAGCAAACAGCTCTTGTATCCAAAGATCTCATTAAATCAATACAGAAAATGATGAAATTCAGAAGGCATCAGTGGACAATGAATATGCAGGTTTAATTTTTAATCCCAAGGACAATAGCTGTATTATATACAGAAACAGACTAGTCATATTAATAACCAAAGATAAGTAAGTTGTTACAAGAATATCTGATTTTGTTATTATCACAGATTTTAATAAGGACAATAACCCTCTATTGACTCTTGTTTGAGTTAGAGAGGTTGATTGAGCATCTGTTGTAGAGGAAATAATTCAGTATTTATAATAATAAATTTGGACATAGAAGACTAGTCATGTTATCATTTTGCCCCCCCTCAAAAAATCTCAAGGAAACTCATTTTACATCATATAATGTTTTTGTCAAAAATCTTTCTCTCTAAGAGTACCCCCTACCTCACACACTTGAATGGGTCTCAAAATTCATGAGATTTAGTTGAAGAAGGATATCATCATAGATTTTAAGAGCTGGCTGTGATAGCATAGGCCTGTAACCCTATCTATTCCATAGGACAAAACAAGAAGCCTGCCAAGTCAAGGCTAGTCTGGACTACTTAGTGAGCCCCTTTCTCAAACAACAATAACAACAACAGCTATTGGGTACTGAGAGAGAGAGAGAGAGAGTCACAGATCCCTGGTCCCCTGCGGATGAGCCTGTCTCACCGGCCAGCAGGAGACAGGCCCCATGAGGAAAGGTGAATGCGCAGCCAGAGCCCCATATACACTCGTAGCTGGGAGAAGTGTCCAAGCAGATCTCAAAACTTTATTTTAGCATCCAACTTTATATACAATCTAGGGATGTGTTGCATTGCCTTATCTCTTACACAAAGGGGGCTCAGTAAACAGCAACACAGCTACAAAAACTCAGCCAGCAGGAGTAAAACCTATTAGCAGTTGTAAACAGGATTTAGGGCTGTCAGCCATCCCCCCCTGCCTCCTGGGGGGCACAGTTGTGCTAGAAACAAAGGCATGAGCTACCATGCTCTGGGCTCTCATCTGGATGCATATTAAAACTTAGCTCTCAGATATACAGCCAGGCTGGGTCCCAGCAACAACAATAATACACAAAGAATAAGGGGCATAACTTCCACAATGCAGCACTTGTCAAGCATGTGTGTGGCTCTGAGTTCAATCCCTAGTACCACAAAGCAAAGATCTCAAAACTACAAATATGACCCATATTAAGTTCATAGAATGTTGACTTCAGAAAGCTAACTCTATCTTCTGACATAGATCCTGAGATTCCAAGTATGTGCCATGGCTAAGAGATCTGCTCTCTTCACAGAATGAGAGAGGTGAGGAAGATAGAGGTAATTGGAATAGAAGTTATTTGGCTTCTCTTTGATAAGCACAAGTAAACAAAGGCAAAAAAGGGACATCAATCCTCAGCTCCATTTGCTGCGCTGACCCACAGACTTTCTGCTGATTCCCTCCTTTTTTTTCTCAACTTGCTCTAATCACGTTTCTTTGAAATAGCTAGTTGCAGGGTCACTAAGAGTTGCCAGTGAGCCATGAAAGTGTGACCTTCCACAAGATGTACAGAGATGGCTACTGCTTCCTTCAAACATGTCTTATATACAACACACTCTCCTGGTTTTTCTTGATTTTGTTCTAAAAAAACAAATTATTGTCTGTGCAGTCAATAAATAAATAAATGATAAGCAAGTAGGAAAATTAAAAGGGAAGTGGGTTGGAAATTTGGGAAAAAAAATAGATAAATCTTTATATGCAGTAAGGACATGATTCAGAATCAGAAGACTGTTGAGATCATTAAGGACTCAGTATTTAACCTTCTAATTTGTGATTGATTTTCAAAGGAAGAGATCAGCAATATCCCATTTTTCCAAGAACAGAAAGAATTAAAATGCTTCACGATAGTACAGACACGCCTTTAACCTTCTTTAATGTCAAGGAGAAATGAAAATTTAAATTCTTTTGAGCCAGTCTTTTTATCTTCCCTACAAATGATACTGTAAATACCAAAGAAATGCTAAATATTTCCAAGTAGTTAAAAGTACTTAAATAGTAATTATTACATAATTATCCTATAAAAATGCAAAGCAGATGTAATGCTTGCATCTACAAATATTAGGAGGAATACATGTTACCACAAAAGTTTAGAATAAATAAAACATAGGCTAAAGGTAGAGTTCAGTGGCAGAGTGCTTATCTAGACTGTGTGAGGCCCTAGTTTGATCCCTGCCACTGCAAAAATATAATTAATAAAACAAAACAAATAAATGAATTTATGGCACATGTCTGATTATAGGTATGCCTACTGTAACAGTTTAGCATGTCCTGCATCTAGGGATGTGTCATTTGTGGGGGAGAGTAGTCAACAGCTTTCAAATTGACCAAGAAATCCACTCAGTGTCAAGGAGCCCTTAACTGGAACTGGGAATCAGGGTGAAATCCTAAAACTTGGGTCCCCAAGAAGAAACTCCCATTACTAGGGAACTACAGAGAGGCTAATCCCAATAGAATCTCACCAAATTAGAAATGTGTGTCGCATTTAACCCATACTGACCTCACCCTGATGGAGATCCTGTTTGTTTGTATTTTTCAGAAGGCAGTGAGAGAGCCAAGGTCATTCCAACTCCACCAACAGGTACAGGTGGAGGACTGACATCCTGGCAAGAGACGAACCACCCCAGGCTTATCGTGTAGCCCCCAAATGAAACCCTTGAGAGAGTGACGGGATAGGAAGATATCTGTCAGCACAGCTAATCAGTCAACTCAGTATAAGTCAGTGAGACAGACACCAACGATTTCCAACACGACCTAAAGCAGAAGTACAGAGACCCTTAAGATATCAACAATAAAGCAGCCTTAAATCTCACCCACCACGACTCAGGGAACTGAGCGGAAGAAGCGGCAGAAAGAGTGTAAGAGTCATGGTGGGGTGGAATATCCAGAGATATTGCCCCCCTCAGCTACAACACACAAGGTGGGGTAACCTGGCTGCCTGTGGTGCTATCCATAATTTGATCCACTATGCCCACCGAGGAGATATCCAGTGAATTATGGACAGGGTGGAGGGTAATGAGGATACCAACATAATCTTTCCTAATATAATGTATCTAATTTTGGACAATAAAGATATCACTTAAAAAAAAGAAATTAGAGTCATCTACATCTCTGTCATGTCCTCCTCGACTCAGGGAATACTGTGAAAGAGGCAGAATGTCAGAGCAGCGGATGGCGAGGAGGGCTTTCGAATGCTGTCTTTCAGATATATTAAGACCTCATATCAGCTGCCATTCCCCAAATTTTTGTGTTTAGCTATTGGGTCCGTGTGGATAATCCAAAATAATCTTGTTTTAATGCCAGATTGTTGATTACAGATTAAAATGCCTTTTGTGGAGGAATTGCACTTGCTTTGAAAACTGGCATGCATGCCTTTGAAATTGGAGCATGATGCATTATTCAGCCTAGCTTACCTTTTCAGGATCACATAAACTCAAACTCAACATTCCCTCACTCAGATGTACTGGATTCAAGAAACTTTAATGTCATTTTTCTCCTCCAGGGGAATGTCATGGCTTATGTATCTCTAAAATTGCCCCCTGCTTTCACTCGATTGCTGTCTCCCAATCACACCAAAGCTGTGCTAAGTACCCACTGTCATACCCAGTTTCTTATAAAATGGCTTGAACTTTATTCTTTCAGTGTTTGATTGTTAAAGTTGAGTCACTCAAAATTACATATTTTCAAACTTCACTTATCTGTTTCCATCAAACATGATCACAAACATCTCTATGTGAAGAAATTATCACTATTATCACATGTCAAAAAAGATGAGCTGCTTTTCAGCAAACTAAGTTGTTCAGTCAGTATTGGGAATTATGTGTTATAATTTTGCTTTCCTTTGTTATAGTTCAATGTTATAATTTTATGATTTTTGTTTTACCATGATTTACTTAAAAATGACATTATATGGGAAATATCTCACCCTAGCATATTCTTAAATGGCTTAAATCAATTCACTCTCTTTTCTAATGATCAAAAGGAGAGGCAGCCTTCAGATGTGTGCTCGTGTTTCTTCTACTTTTTATTGACTTTCTGACATTGAAAGGGCACTGGTGCCTTTTCTTGCATTGATTTTTTAATGCCGCCCTAATTTTGCCAAATTACAACTTGGCTTTTTCCTTTATAGTGTTTTTTTAATCATTCAAATAGTTATTCATGCTTTTTTCCTATAATTAAGCCTCAGAGTTCCTGCGGTTTATATACGAGAATTGATAAAGTATCAACAAAAATGGCTCTAGAATAAAAGAAAAATAGACTTAAATATGGTGTCATAAAAAGGTGTTGATTTGGAAAATGTTAATCAAAATTCAACTGGGTATCAATTGTATTATTTAGGTTACTGATCTATGATCTATCTTTATAAGTTTATTCTAAATAGCATCCCTGTCTCCACACCTCACCACCACTTACTGACTTGAATCACTAACTGGGGATCTCAGGATCTCAAGGTCATA